>MJUU01039633.1:78060-88177 GCA_002080025.1 Modiolus philippinarum
GACAGACAGACAGACAGACAGGGTAATTCCTATATACCCCCCCAAACTTTGTTTGCAGGGGGTATAAAAAAGCTTTTTTTTTGTGTAGCCTAAAAACAGATGACAAGGCAAGCTGCCTTTAAATCTACCTTTGCCAAGTCATATAATCTAACTGCATCTTCAAATAATCCTTTAGCTTCTGTATCTTTGGCAACCAAGTCAATAATCCTCTGTGTATCTCCATGAAATTTGTCTATTGCACCAGGCTAAAAATATGTTTAATGATTAATATAATTCTTGAACTGTAAACCATAACAACTATATACCCTGATGGTAATACAATGGAAACTTTATTCATGTGTTTTAATTCTTATAGTTTGCAAAAAGGGTTTCTAAATTCGTGGTTTTAAGCCTATAGTTTGCTAAAGGGTTTCTAAATTCGTGGTTTTAAGCCATTTCCATTGTAAGTTGAGTCAAACATAGAAAGCAGCCACAACCTGCTAAGCTCATCTCGTTGTGCAGCATTGTCATATGTTGCACATGTCAGTAAACAGGAATGGACTATAATCATTCTTTATAACAGATTCAGTCATGCGTAAAATGTAGGTCAGAGACAGCATCTGAAGCATGCATTGTTGTTTGCATCATACGATATGGGCCTTGTCAGTAAGGGGAATAGACTTAAAACCATTCTACCTAACCAAGTCGCTCATGCCTAAAATGTAGGTCAGAGACAGCATCCGAAGCATGCATCTCTGTTGTCATCCCAAAATGCATCAAACAAAACAATAATGTTGATGTGGGCCATGTCAGTAAGCGGGAATGGATTTTAACCATTTTACCTAACCAAGTCAATCATGCATAAAATGTTGGTCAGAGACAGCACCCGAAGCATGCTTTGTTGTTGTCATCCCAAAATGCATCATACATTACAATAATGTTGATGTGGGCCATGTCAGTAAGCGTGAATGGACTTTAACCATTCTACCTAACCAAGTTGCTCATGCCTAAAATGTAGGTCAGAGACAACATCCGAAGCATGCATTCCAGTCGTCATCCCAAAATGCATCAGGCATACCAATATGGTTGATGTGGGGCATGTCAGTAAGCTGGAATGGACCTTAACCATTCTTCCTAACCGGACGCCGATGCGGACGCTAGGGGTATCACATAAGCCCCCCTCACTTCGTGAGGTGAGCTAAAAATTAATATTTTGTTCAGTTTTAAATTTCATGGTATACATGCATGTAAGTAAACCATGAAATCCATGAAAATTGGTACCCTGCAAGTTGTACTGCTGACCATATATGATGATGTGTTCTGTATCAATGATTTCCAATTACATTTCTGAAGATATCCATTGAAAAAAACCTAAAATCATAAACAACTGCATTGTACTATGGCTGAACAAATTATACGCTGGTTTTGATTTTATTATGATCTGGTTCAAATACCTGTATAATAATAGTTTTTGGCACTATTATAGCATTCATTTGGGCATTGTTTTATATAAGTATATACTCTGAATCTTCTTTTATTTCATAACAATAGGTACTTTCAACGCATTGTACATTATCTATACACATATAGCTGAAATATTGGTTAATTTATGATCAATCAATCTATGTATTAAAGTATTGATAAGTTCAACTAATACATGATAATCTCCCATGGAATGTAGATTTAAAGAAAATTCTTGCATGCATGTCTCCATGTTGTATACTATAACTGATGGATAGTACCCTTCAGTAACATAAAATCATGAAAAAAATTCTGTGTATTTATAAACAATACACAAATATAGTGGGTGTCACAATACCAATACATTACCCTTCTTGTGCCATCTCTCTCTATCTTTCCCAACAACATCTCAAACTGTAAAAGAAATAGAACTTCAATTTAAATGTACTTTTAGATGCTCAAAAAAACACCTTGATCCCTACAAAACAGGAAGTAGAAGTCAGCTGGATCTTAAAAATCATTGAATAAAACAGCCTAATAATACCAGAGGAAAAGAAATATACAAACTTGGTGCCCAGTTGTGAAAAACTTGTGGAAACATGCCACTCTTTTCAGTTCACACAAGTCACAAGTTTTTGAATCTACCAACATAAAAAATTTTCACAAGGACAATCAGAGCTATGATTTCCTATCTAAACCAACTTGAGACACACATTTAATTTACGAATATTTGACCAATTAATAAATTTGATATTAGATCTGATAATAGGAGGTGAAGGAAAACTATTAAGGAGATTAACAAATTTATAATGAAACACAGCCAATCAAAGATTGCGATCCCCTGCTCCCCCTTTTTGGACCCCCTCCCCTTGTAAAAAAAGACAAGTGTTTTTGAAACTAAATTAATCATTGTAACTGTAAAACACCAAAAAGATATGGTTGCTAGGTAGAATTTCAAAAAGTACAGGTTTCTGGGAATTTCAGGAAATTATCAAAATCAGAATCAAAGATTTTTGCAACCTGACTGTTGAAAATCATCATTTTTACTGTAAGGAATTGAAAAAGATATGGTTGCTAGGTAGAATTCCAAAAAACCAGAGGCTCCCAGGAGCCTGTATCGCTCAACTGGCTTTCAGTTGCCACAATCAAGGTAACATATGTAAGTTATACAGTTGATCTTCAGTTTCCCAAACTTTCGTAGCTCAAACACCTTCAATATCTTGAACTGTTTTTAAAGTCTGATCATGTTTTACTATATTTCTTTGTTAGGCTTTTATGACAAAAAATGTTCTTGCTAAGGACCACTTTTGACACCAGTTTCGAAGTCGAGACATCAATTTGTAAATGGCAGTCAACAAACAATTTTCAACATCGGTTTTGAAGTAGCAACATCAATATCTACTTGGAAATAAAATTTCATTAAAATCGGACAATGTTGAATTTTCCCGCCTTTTTTGGCAGCCATTTTAAAAGTGGTGGTCAACGAACAATTTCTAACATCATATTTGAAGTTGCGACATCAAGACCAATTTGGAAACCAAATGTCATTGAAATAGGACAATGTTGAATTTTTCCGCCTTTTCTGGCGGCCATTTTGAAAATGGCAGTCAACGAACAATTTTCAACACCGGTTTTGAAGTGGCAACATCAATATTTATTTGTAAACCCAAATTTCATTGAAATCGGACCACGTTGAATTTTCCCGCCTTTTTGGCGGCCATTTTGAAAATGGCGGTCAAGGAACAATTTTCAACATCAGTTTTTAAGTCCCCACAGCATGGCAAACATTTCATTTATTTACACTTAACCTTCATCTTCTATAGTTTTGGAAATAAAAGATGAAAAATACGAAAATGTTAAAAATTCGGTGAAAAAAGGGCAATAACTCCTACAAGGTTTTATGCATTTTCTTAAAAATTTCAGGGTGGGTAGATCTTGATATGCTGAAGATTTTTGCAATTTACACTTGACCTCTATCTGTTAGACTTTTTAAGAAAAAAAAAAATAAAAAAATAAAAAAAGCCAAAATTTTGAAAATTTAACAGAAAAAGGGCTATAACTCCGAGATAGGTTTTCAGATTTTCTTCAAAAATGCACAGTGCGTAGATCTCATCATGCTGATCATTTTGTCAGATTTTTTATATCTGTAACGGTTTTCGTGTTATTAGCCAAAAACTGCAATTTACCCCTATGTTCTATTTTTAGCCACAGCAGCCATGTTGGTTTTCTGATCTGCACAAAAATCACAAACTTTAGTCTCCTCATGCCAAGGAACATTTGTTTCAAGTTTAGTTTCATATGACCCAGTGGTTTCAGAAGAAGATTAAAATATAAAAGTTAACGGACGGACGACAGATGGAAGACCGGCACCAAGTGATGGCAAAAGCTCACATGGCCCTTGCCCAAATGAGCTAAAAAATGAGTCTTTGAGAGTTTCAGGAAATTTACCAAACTTAGAATCAAAAATTTTTGCAATCTGACTATGGAAAATGATCACTGATACTATAAGGTATCAAAAAAGATTTGGTTGCAAGGTAAAATTCCAAAAAGAAAATGGTCTTTGAGAGTCTCAGAAAATTTACAAAAATTAGAATCAGTTTTTTGCACTTCACTACTGTAAGGAATTGAAAATGATATGGTTGCTAGGTAGAATTCAAACAAGTGTGGACCCAAATTGATGTCTCCCCCGTCCCTTCATGGTGGCAAAATTGATGTGAATTATCAAACTGACTAAATCAGAAAACTAAACATATTCGCTAGACTGTGAAATTAGAGTAAGTGACAAAAGCAATAGAGCAGACTGTCATGAATCACCAAAAATGAAAATATCAGTGACCACTGATAGATACTGAAAAACCAAACATGTTCATAAGACCGTGAAAATGAGGTCAAGGACTAAGGCAAAACAGCGGGCTGTCATGTTCCATTTAAGACAAACCCAAATACCAAATATTATTGACCTTACATTAATAGATACTGGGAAACTTAACATGATCACTGCACCATGAAATTGAGGTCACATACAAAAGCCATATAGCAGACTGTCATATACTACTCAAGACCAACCTATATACCAAATATCATTGACCTACCTCTTATAGTTACCGAGAAAATGACCTAATCACAAAAAACTTTACATGCTCACTAGACCGTGAAATTGAGGTCAAGGACAAAAGCCAAATGACAGACTGTCATGTACTACCTAAGACCAACCCCCATACCATATATCACTGACCTACTACCTATAGTTTCTGAGAAACTAAACTAAGCACAAAATTTCAACATGTTCATTGGACCATGCAATTGAGGTCACAGACAAAAACCATATAGCAAACTGTCATGTACTACCCAAGACCTACCTATATACCAAATATCATTTACCTACCACTTATAGTTACTGAGAAAATGACCTAATCACTAAAACTTAACATGCTCACTACACCATGAAATTGAAATCATGGACAAAAGCCATATGACAGACTGTCATGTACTATCTAAGACCAACCTACATACCTAATATCATTGACCTACCACTTATAGTTACTGAGAAACTAAACTAAGCACAAAAACTTCACAAGTTCATTGGACCGTGAAATTGAGGTCACAGACAAAAGCCATATAGCAGACTGTCATGTACTACTCAAGACCAACCTATATACCAAATATCATTGACCTACCACTTGTAGTTAATCACAAGAACTTAACATGCTCACTAGACCGTGAAATTGAGGTGAAGGACAAAAGCCATATGACAGACTATCATGTATTACCTAAGACCAAGCTACATACTAAATATCATTGACCTACCACTTATAGTTACTGAGAAACTAAACTAAGCACAAAAACTTAACATATTCATTGGACCGTGAAATTAAGGTCACAGACAAAAGCGATATAGCAGACTGTCATGTACTACTCAAAACCAACCTATACAGAAAATATCATTGACCTACCATTTATAGTTACTGAGAAAATGACCTAATCGCAAAAACTTAACATGAAAGTTTATGCCGCCGCCGCTGTCGCCATCATACTTTGTATGCATATGTCTTGCTTTCCGCGCCTTTCGTCTCGGGCGAGACAAAAATTAGTAGGTCTTTCAGAGTTTCAGGAAATTTACCAAAATTAGTATCAAAGATTTTTGCGATCGGACTATTGAAAATCATCATTGAAACTATAAGGCATCAAAAAAGATATGGTTGCTAGGTAAAATTCCAAAAAGTAATTGGTCTTTGAGAGTTTCAGGAAATTTACCAAAATTAGAATCAAAGAATTTTGCACCCTGACAGTTGAAATTCATTATTATAACTCAAAATAATTGAAAAAGATATGGTTGCTAGGTAGAATTCAAAAAAATAGTGGGTCTTTCACAGTTTCAGGAACTTTACCAAAATTAGAATCAAAGATTTTTGCAATCTGATAATTGAAAATGATCATCAAATCTAAAAGGCATAAAACAACATATGGTTGCTAGGTAAAATTCCCAAAATAATGGTCTTTGAGAGTTTCAGGAAATTTAACAAAATCAGAATCAAAGATTCTTGCAACCTGACAGTTGAAATTCATCATTATAACTCTAAATAATAGAAAAAGATATGGTTGCTAGGTAGAATTCCCAAAAACAAGAGCTGGCGCCGAATGGCGGCCTGATATACCCCCGCTCATTGAACCCTGAATCAATGTGGCAAGTGCAAATTTAAATGTATAGGGACACAATACAAGTGTGGACACAGTACAAGTGTGGACACAATACAAGTATAAACACAATGATATAATCCTAGTAACCAACATGTTCAACGATAACTGTCTGCACAACAATTGAATCTGCCTTACATTTTAAAAGAAATTGTGACAAAAATTCCATAAATTGTACAACAATGAAAAACAATGACGTCTCGGCAAACAGGAAGTGCTTATGGCGTAACCTTGAAATCAGAATACACAATAGATTGGACCATAAGGAATATCTGTGCATAATAACAATTGAATCCTACTTACAGTTTCAGAAAAAATTGTGACGAAAAATGCCATATATTGTACAACAATGATGAACTATGACATATCAGCAAACAGGAAGTGCTTAGTACAACAATGACAAACTATGACATATCAGCAAACAGGAAGTGATTATAATATAGACTTGAAATCCATATACACAACAGCTAGATTGGACCATAAGGAAGCTTTGTGCAAAACAACAATTGAATCCCACTTATGGTTTCAAATGAAATTGTGACGAAAAATTCCATATATTGTGCAACAATGAAAAACAATGATGTCTCGGCAAACAGGAAGTGCTTAAGGCATTACCTTGAAATCGGAATACACTATAAATTGGACCATAAGGAAGCTCTGTGCAAAACAACAATTGAATCCCACTTACAGTTTCAGAAAAAATTGTGACGAAAAAATCCATATATTGTACAACAATGAAAAACAATGATGTCTCGGCAAAAAGGAAGTGCTTATGACTTGACCTTGAAATCGTAATTCACATTAGATTGGACCATAAGGAAGCTCTGTACAAAACAACAATTGAATCCCACTTACAGTTTCAGAAAAAATTGTGACCAAAATTTCCATATATTGTACAACAAAGAAAAAAAATGACGTCTCGGCAAACAGGAAGTGCTTAAGGCATTACCTTGAAATCAGAATAAATGATAAATTGGACCATAAGGAAGCTCTGTGCAAAACAACAATTGAATCCCACTTACAGTTTCAGAAAAAATTGCGACGAAAAATTCCATATATTGTACAACAATGAAAAACAATGACGTCTCGGCAAACAGGAAGTGCTTAGGACGTAAACAATAAAATCGGAATACACGATAGATTGGACCATAAGGAATATCTTAGCATAACAACAATTGAATCCCACTTACAGTTTAAGAAAAAAATTGTGACGAAAAATTCCATATGCTGTACAACAATAAAAAAAACAATAAAGTCTCAGCAAACAGGAAGTACTTATGCGGTAACCTTGAAATCTATATATACTCATCAGACCATCATAAGGAAGCTTTTGCCAAAATATGAATTCATTCTGTACAGTAGTTGCTGAGAAGAGTGTGGTTACGGACGGACGGACGAACGGACAAACGGACGAACGGAGGTAAACCAGTATACCCCCACTACTATGTAGCGGAGGTATAATGGTTATGGACGGATGGACGAACGGACGAACGGACAAACGGACAAACGGACGAACGAACGGAGGTAAACCAGTATACCCCCACTACTATGTAGCGGGGGTATAATAATGGGTTTTTGAGAGTTTCAGGAAATTTACCAAAATTAGAATCCTAGCGTTCATACTAGCTGATGACATTAAAAAGTTGCTTAATTATAAAACTTCATGTTGGAATTTCAAAAATTATTAGTCTTTGACATTTTCAGGAAATTTACCAAATTTGGTACCGGGGTCTAAATACTAAAAGCTTAGAACAGATTCAAAGAGCAATTCCAATAATTCCTCATTAAAATATAAACCACAAAATTAAAGTTATACATAGAGTTCCATTCGTTCTGATGAGTACTGATTGTTTAACATTTTTTGGCCCCTTAAAGGCATGCCTCCAGGGGTCTTACCAAAAGTCTGCTATCATCAGTAAATGAGATGCATATAATCGAACTTGCATACAAAGTTTCAGCTGCCAAACATGAATACTTCAGAAGATTTCACTTATTACTGAATATCTCGAAATACATTTTCACTCATTTTTCCGCCCTGAGGAAAAATTTCAAAATTCTGAAACCTTCGGCACAGACAACTTTTATAGTGTTATTAATACCTTTATAACAAGGTTTCTGCGATTTAAGGTGTAAGAGGAGTTCCAGCGGAATCATTTTTTTTTTGTTTTTTGGACCCCCTAGAGGCCATGCCCTGAGGGGTCATACCAAAGTTCTGACACCCTCTGTGAAGTTGCTACATAATATGCGAGTCGATTCCTTAGTTTCAACTTTCTAGCCCAAATGGCCTTAGAAATTTCTT
The DNA here is from genome assembly GCA_002080025.1 of Modiolus philippinarum. Lineage (NCBI taxonomy): Eukaryota > Metazoa > Mollusca > Bivalvia > Mytilida > Modiolidae > Modiolus > Modiolus philippinarum. The sequence continues at coordinate 86,495 of MJUU01039633.1, forward strand.
CAATTATTGGATATCACGAAAATTCGTTTTCTCCCATAATTTGCCCCTAGCGCTTTTGACCTAAATTCCGAATCCACAGTGCGCTACTTCTGATCATACTCTAGTATAGTGCCAAGTTTCAAATTTGTATCTCTTATAGTTCCAGAGCTATCAGGGAGCATTACAAACGCACGTACGTACGTACATACGGATGGACTGCATGACATAATCCACCGCTTTCGCTCTGCGGGGGGATAATTACATTCATTCTGCTTCGTATGGAAATCCCTGTATTTGATTGGTTAAGAGTACTTCCGATTATTTCCGTCAATATGTTGTATCAGTAAGTAAAACAACAACAGCATGTGACTCCTTGACAATGACAAAAGTAAACAAAGCCGGTGGAGTAATCTAGACAAAGAAATAGTGATTATCCATAATTTTCATTAAGTTATCTTGCGTGAACAGCTGTTTTTCATTTACGGAATGTAAAATAAGTATTGAATGCAATATTTTGTAGTTCTATTGTCATGTACAAGTGTGGACAGTAGCACATTTTTCACATGAAGTGCTAGTGCACTTCATTCAAAATGTGCTACGGTCAATGCTTTTACACTCCAATAAAACTACAAAATATTGCATTCAATTCTTAAATAATATATTGCTGTAAACCTACCTCCCTTGTTTCCAGGACAAGTTCACTCACACAAGACATAAAGAAATTTTCTCCCTGTGGTGTCTTTAAATCCCTGCATAGAAAACATACTATTAAGTTGAAAAAGAAGATTATGTAAAGACAGACAAGAAAAAAATACAGGAGTATTTGATCAATTAAAGAACTCAAGCTCTCATAAGATGGCCAAATAAAAAAAAAAAACCCTTTAAAATATAACTAACTAAAGACAGCATTATACCCGAGTATGCACAACAAAATTTGCCGCAGCTTAAACCGCTGTAGCTATTTGGTTTCAAATAAGACCCTAATAAAACATATATGCATCATTTTCTAATTTTTTGCCGCTACTCTTGGTATATTTACCAAAATAATCAAAGTTCAAATAAAAATATTTTCCATAGCCCTTCATGTTAATTTCACTCAAATTTTAAAGAAATTTGATGTGGGAGTGATTGATGAATGATTTACGCAATCCAACAAACCAATGAAAAGACACCAAATGCATTGCCGATGGATTACTTATTTGCATATAGGGTGCTTGTTTGTTGTTTATTCGGGTAGCCAATGAACAAACAAAAGTTAGATTTGTTTACTAATTTACATAAAAATCTTTAGGTAAATCTGAGAATAAAATTTGCAGAACCAATATTCAGTTAAAATTCACTTTTATTCAAATAAATTTGTTTACAGGTAAAAAGTTTTTGTTGACACTTTGTCAAGTAATTACATAATTAATGTTTTGCTTCGACATCAAGATTAACTTCCGACCCACATGTTTTGGTTAATTGATAGACCCCAGTGCATTATAACAATAAATACAGGTGTTCTGTTAACATAGGTATACTCCCTCTGTTTTCGACTCAATTTTTCTGTTAAAGTAACATAGAAGGGTAATGTAAAACTTTTTAACAATTTGTTGTAAAATTATAGTAATGCATGGCATGAAGCGGCAAAAAATTAGCTTTCCATTGGTGTATGCCATGTCACCCTGTAACAGTTACTTAATAAGATATTTGGAGAAAAGTCGC
>MJUU01039633.1:99112-114629 GCA_002080025.1 Modiolus philippinarum
AATGCATGGCATGAAGCGGCAAAAAATTAGCTTTCCATTGGTGTATGCCATGTCACCCTGTAACAGTTACTTAATAAGATATTTGGAGAAAAGTCGCTGCAAATTTCTTTGTGGCTACTTTAAATACTAAAATATCTATTGTTTCTTAAGTAATACAGTAGTTTTCTAAATATAGAATCATAGGTTTCACTGCGAGAAAAAATTGTAAATCACCAAATATCAACTAGAGTATGTAATTTCAAAATATACTGACCGAGCCTTCACCAAATTTATTATATTTGAAATAACATAACAACATGTGTAGACACAGAAATGTCTCGCCTGTATATGCATATCTTCAACAAAATAATTAGTCATGGCTACATGATAGGTACCAGACTGGCATGTGCACACCTAGATGTAACAATAGACCAAGATGCCTGTAAGTGTTCTAGTTACAAAGAAATGATCAAAGTTAATGAACCATGAAATTGATGTCAAGGCTACATGAGAGAAGTCAGACTGTCATGTGCCTTCCTAGATGTAGCATTAGACAAAATATGATGCCTGTAAGTGTTCTACATGAAGTTACAGAGAAATGATCAAAGTCAATGAACCATGAAATTTAGGTCAAGGCTACATGACAGGTGCCAGATTGGCATGTGCCCACCAAGATGAAACATAAGACAAAATATGATGACTCTAGGTATTATAGCTACAGAGAAATAAGTATAAAAGAAATGTTCAAAGTCAATGAACCATGAAATTGAGGTCAAGGTTACATGACAGGTGTCAGACTGGCATACACCCCCTTAATGTAGCAATATATCAAATATGATGAATCTAGGTGTTTTAGTTACAGAAAAATAAGTATTCAAGTAGAAAAGTTATCAAAGTCAATGAACCATAAAATTGAGGTCAAGGCTACATGCAGGGATGGGGTAATTGTAATGTGTAATTGTAATTGACTGTAATTAATTACAAATTTTGATGTTATTGGAAGTAATGTGTAATTGACAAAAAATTGAATTACATGTAATTGTAATTTAATTAATTACTTACAAAAAAATGTGTGTAATTTCAATTACTTTTCCAATTACATTCAATTACATATACATGTATATGGTAAAATAGAGTGAATGAAAGATTGCTACCTTCTTTCTTCTTATGAGTATTCAAGAAAGCTCAGATAATTCTTTACATAATATATTACTATTCCTTGGTTTTTTTATACAAGAATAAGCACTTTTTTTCCCATGTTTTCAATTGTATACATTTTGCAAATTGTTGTTTCCTAATTAATGCATTTTTTTTTCATTTTTTAGATGTTTTAAAAGAGCAACTCTTGATAACTTTTATTTATAAATATTATTGTATAAACAGTTAAAAATGTGTTTATTGTATTTTATTATAAATGCCTAGATTAATATGGCTTCTAATCAGTTGTTTGTCATATTTACGTTTATGTCAGTGATTTACAAGACCTAATGAGTGCCTAATTAGTGCCCCTAGGCATTAATATTAACCTTTTAAATACATGCACATTTCTAATTAAGTGAATTTTCTTTTGATGTGTTTAAACTGTCTGTTGAGCTTTCATAAATATTTTACTCACACATTCAAGTAACAGTTATATATGAAACACATGCCAGCTGCTTGCTAATTGAGGGAATTTGAAATAACTCACAATATTATTGAGTTAATTTGCCAGTCAGTAAATAACCACCCCACAGTAGAAAGAATTGATAAACTTTTTGTTCTGATAGGTTTAGGCTATATGAAAATACATTTGAACATTTGATGTACAAATAGTTTATCAGTAATCACATCAGTTATCTTTTTTGGTTGTTTGTTAATTTTGCAATAATAAGTATGTAATACAGGCCTCAAAGTAACATTTCAGTCAAGGAGCCATTTGGCTCCTAACTTAAAAAATTTAAAAACCAATAAAAAAAATTCAGGAGCCAGTTGTTAAAATCCACATGTGATCCATATACGAGTTTACTGATTATTTATCAATTAAATGTAGATCAATAAATAATTTTTAAGGAGTAGTTAGAGAACTACTGGGCATCGTAAAACTTGATTATATTTTGACAAACAATATTATCTGTTTTGAAACGGTTCAGAATTAGAAAATGTCACAGTAGAACTTTGGTGGAAACCTCATTTAGGTAGAAAAATTAAGTTGATCAACTTCATGTAAATCATACACTCTATGTAAGTTATTCTGAAGGTATCCCAGGGAAGGTATGGTTGAATATCAATCTAACAAATGACCAACAATTGATATAGAATGACAACTATGATGTCATAGCAATCTTGATCCTAAGCAAAGCAGTCTGTAGGAACATCCAGATTGCATGCATCATTCAATTAATGGTAACTATTCTGAGTATAGAATTAATTGATTGTCACTCTCATAAAAATGGTAAATCTTTTTGCAATTAGGTTAGAATTGGTCGACCTGTATATCAATATGGCCAAAGCAAGTTTTTCAAGAGACAATTTTGCTCCTTATTGTTCAAAGTTAGGAGCCAGTAGGAAAGGGGACAGCTCCTAAAACAGGCACAAAATTGAGCCCTGTAATGCTTTCCTTCATGGCTCTTACAACTAATTTTCATTTGTTAGCATGATAAATACATGTAACTCTTGAAATTAAGTACTAAAAACAAAATATTGGCTTCAAATGTAATTTGTAATTTAATTAATTACATTTGCAAAGTAATTGTAATTTAATTAATTACATTCCAAAATCCTTGTAATTGAAATTTAATTGAGCATTTTGGGAAAGTAATTGTAATTTAATTAATTACTTCCCATTGTAATTGACCCCATCCCTGGCTACATGACAGGTGTCAGACTGGCATGCATGCACCTAGATGTACCAATAGACAAAATATAGTATGTCTATACATTACAGAGCCTCAGAAATTGACTTGAATGTAAAACTATGTTGCAATATTTACAAAGTCACTGAACCATGCAAATGAGGTCACAATCAAATGACAATTGGCAGACTGGCATGCCCCCACTAAGGTACATCAATACACTTAATATAATGGATCTATGTAATACAAATCCAGCGAAATCAACTTGAATGTGAAACTATGTCGCAATTTTCATGAAGTCATTGAACCATGAAGACAAGGTCAAGGTCATCTGAAACATGGGTTGCTGGAAAGTTCAAACCATAAGCTATCTGTGTACAAAAGATGTTGCATATAAGTGATATACTTAAAAAGTTATTAAGGTTTTAAGAAATCTAATGCTGCCGCCACCGCAGTTGCCAGAAAGTAATACCTATGTCGCTTTCAGTGACTTTCGTCGCAGGCGAGACAAAAAGAGTTGATATTCAGCGATATACAATTTTTTTCAGGTTGTTAAACCTCTTTCTCTTATGATTTTTATAATTGATACAATGAATTTGAAGTGCTTAACTGTTGTTCTGTGTTTATTTGCTTGTTGTGACATTACTGTTTTGTTTCGAATAGCAACAATGTTACTAGGTGACATTAATCACAGCCAACCAGATCTCAACAATGGCCGATAGAAATGTCTGAAAAGTGATTGACCAATGAAATTCTTTTACAAAAAAGATAGATCTATTACATCTTCAAAGTCTCATTGTTTACCACAAACTAACTTTCAATGCAAAATATAGGTAATAAGTTTGAATCATGAGAGAATTACTGAAATATACCTGAGGAAGCAAAAATATTGTAAAGCTTCCCTGGTATCTGTAGCTTCAAACTTTCTGATATATAAATTAATTCGTCGCCAGAGATGGTCTAAATATAGAATTATTGAAATACCTATAAAAAGATATACCTGAGGAAGTAAAAATATTGTAATGCTTCCCTGGCATCAGTAGCTTCAAACTTCCTGGTATATAAATTATTGAGTCGTACAAAATTTAATCTTCTGACACATCCGTCATCTGTAGGGTCTTTGGTTACTGAAAAAGATAATGCTCTATCAGACATAAAGATAAAGAGATAAGAAACTCCTACTAAATCCTACATATTTAAAATTGGTTATTACATGCATGTGCAAGATTTCTTGTGATGCAAGAAATTTGTTTATTTGAGTTGTCATCTCCTGCAATTTTAATTGAAACTGAATGGAAATGTCAACAAAAATGTCTATTTAAGAACTTGTTGTGAATAATGAGTGGAATATCACGTAGCAATCATCAATTGACAATACACCAGTATAAAAAATAATATTGTGTCCACACAGATACATTTGAAGAAATTTATGGCATGTTCAGAAATGATTTTGTTGTATCATTGGAGTGGGAATACAAATGTTATTTTAACACTTCAATCAGTTGCTTACCTCTGTCATTTATATGTCTAGGTTCAATACTTGTTCTGTACAACATTTATATTTTACCTCCTTAATCTGTTCAGATCTACTGAAATTGAATTTCAAAAATCAAGTGCTTCATCATGTCATGGGTCATCCTACCTGCGGAGCCGTAGCTCTTATGGTGCTTGTGCTAATTTTTTGATAGTTGAGGACCATGATCCGCCAAATCAGAAAAGTATAAATGGACCTATAGATCAATGATTCAGCAGCAAGGGTTGTCCAAATTTAAAAATTACCCAAACTTATTATTAGTACTTCCAATCAGTTTTGAGAGCTCAGAAATGTGAAATTCCATCTACAATCAGATTTTTTTTTTTGCGAATGTATAAAAAGCATCTTGGTCGCCGAAGAAACAGAAAATCTGATAGGTTCCATATGACATCATTGAAGGCATTTCCCTAAGATATTCATTCAATACAAAATAAACAGTACTAACACTATCAAAGTTATAAAAACATTCATTCATTTATGATTGATTGATTGAATATTGTTTAACGTCTACTTAGGAGATAACTGTATTGTATTTGAAGATTTTGAGGCATCAATTGGGGATTTGATGGTCGCGAAATGAGTTTACTGGTGACGCGTTAGCGACCATTCAAAACCAAAAGTTCGTGTCATTTTTCTAGGACAATATGGCGCCAATAAACGAGGTTTCTGACTGTCAGTCAGAGGAAAGGATATTTGTAATTTATTGAGGATTACTGAATTTGGAAATATTGTAGCGTAACATTGACATATGAGTTGTTTTCTGTTGAATGTATATTGGAACAGCTAAACAGACCATTGGTTACTTGTCAAAAATTGGATAATCCATCACTTGTGCATTCGGTCTCGGAGATGGCAATACGATTCACGATTCGTGTAAATTGGAATTTATTTTATTCCATTAATTTATTCCATTGGACATTCAAAGGCACCGCCAAATCAAATGGATCATTGTAAGGATATTTACATATTACTATCATTTTATTTGGACAGCGTATTCTGGAGTTTCATGGCTAAACGTCTGGGAAATGTTCGTGGGTTAATTTAAAATCTAATATGTTTAACTCTGAACATTTGTCGGATGCCACACAGCCGATTTTCATCTTGGAAACGACTGAGGAACTAACGAAGCTTTCTGGTAATCTTTTTTGATGGCAATATCTTTTGTGTTAAAGATTACATTTGAATTGTTTGTAGCATGGGTGCTGTCGTCTGCATGATGCTCATCGAAATCTGCTTCTTAAATATCTCTATCTCATTTATGTAATAAGACACTTGTTATTTTCCTCGTCGTTGTGCGAGATTTTGTTGCTTTCAACATGTGTCACAACAGGCTGAACGTTTAAAATCAAACACAGAAGTTGAAGCAATGTGTATTGCCTCCATTTTATTTCATTAACAAATGCATAGTAATCGTGTCAATTTCAGGAATGTCAACAGTGAAATCTATACCTTGAACTAGTACTAACCAATTAGATAACAGGATTAATAACAAACTATATTAGAATGAGCAATATTTCAGCTATATCAAGACGAGAATAAGTTTGTTAATAAATAATCACTTTGGGGTATGGAAAGGGCCAGGGGACAGGAAATTCTGACTGCCACTGGAAAAGTAGGGTAAAATCGAAAGGGGCGGGGAATTTAGCCTTGCAGCCGATCACGTACGGACCACTCAAAAAAGAGCTTGCTACAAGGGTTCTTTAATCTGCAGGAAGCATGGCATTTCTTCCAACACGTGGACATTCATTTATGTTATTTTTCTTTAAGTTTTAGGTACCTTTTTTACTTACATAACTGAGCCTGATTTGACTGTGGTAACAATAACATTTTAGCTTCATATAAAACTAACGCTACATGAACTGAATGACATAACAATTTATCAATACGGGACATAAATTCAATGGCTGCCTCAAACTGTGCTGTTAATATTAATACTTGGAAATATAAATATGGCTGCTGGTATCCACCAAAATAACTTTCACCTGTAAAAGATAAAATTGTAATTACAACATATCTGTCAAGACCCACTTTCCTATTATATTTAGTATCTTTATGACATTACAATCATCATGCAAAATTCAAATGAATGTTTTGTTATGAAAGGAAAAAATAATTGCTATCTGAAAATTTTGAATTTGTTGCTCTCATTAGAGAAAACACCATAAATTGGGACAGTTGGCAGGTATGAATGTGAAGCATTATTCATCATATCGCCAGTGACTAATCATGATTTCGAAACCTGATTCTTTTAGAAGTACTTCAGAACTAAATGTGGATCTTTAATCTATTTGTGCCAAAATGGCAGAATTAGTAAATTGATGAAATTGTCAATATTTTTTTAAAATCAGTATTGTCAAAGCTTTCATAACTTTTAAATTGTCTGTTTTCCCCTAAAAAGTTAAAAAGAAAGTTGTGTGTTATTAGTGTGAGAGGAAATATGTGTATGTATAGTCATACTATAAGTATCACATCTACTTGGCTCTACTACCAATTAATGAAAACTACGTAAATCTGCTTCCAAGCAAACAGGAAGTAGATTTCCTCCTGCACACCCATTTCTCAAACAAGTTGAGCACACATGCACTTGTCTCAACCAAGGAAATGACCATCCAGAACTGTATATTTTAGAAATACAATCTTTAAACATGTTAAACGGCCTCACTTGAAAAAGGAAAGTGTATTCAAATGGTAGAGACATTGCTAATGCATTTATAAAAGATTCTAACTCTGAAAATCGTAACTAGGTACGTATATGTACATTAGATCAAATAACAAAATATGGGAGCTACTATGAATTTAGTTTCTGCATATGGCTATTTCAACAACTTCAGTCAGAGATGCCAACCCCATCTGATGAAAAATAGGAGTATTCATTGTGCTAAGCAGGGTCCTCTCACGATCGCGTGTCATGGACAGCTCGAGGCTCCTAGAAGCTCTGAGGATTCATAAACTTTTGGGCTTTTGTATCCAGCCATCACGTTTTCTGTCAAGATCGGCCATTTTTATCTATCTGATATCAGACAAACACTTTTTAAAACTGGATTTTCAAGCGTGGAAGTGATCAATATTATAACAAGAGGCTCTCAAGAGCCTGTATCGCTCACCTGGCCCTGGATTAACATAGACATTTTATGTTAATGAGCCCATATACATGTATATAGTTAAACTATAAATCCAATATCCCTAATTAGTTAAAGGGGAGAAGACCTCTGTTAGTATTTCCCATGTGGTCCAATGTTAAACAATGTTCCCTGCTGGCAGCAATCTTGGATAAAGTGTGAACCTAAAAAAAAAAGTTTCTTTTCAGGGTCCCACATAAAGACTATTTTGACCAAGTTTGGTTCCATTGGCTAAGTTGTTTCAGAGGAGATCTTTGAATGTGTTTTCCCTTAGGGTCCAATGTAAAAACTAAGTTCCCATGTTGGATATCGCGCTGACCTGAAAAACACCCTTTTTCAAGGGACCACTCAATAACTATTGCGGCCAAGTTTTGTTCCAATTGGCTCATTACATTCAGAGGAGAAGATCTTTGAATGTGTTTTCCCATAGGGTCCAATGTTAAATCTATGTTCCCACTGGCGGCCATGTTGGATATAGTGCAATCCTGAAAAACACCTTTTTTGCAAGGGACCACCCAAGGACTATTGTGGCCAAGTTTGGTTGCAATTGGCTCAGTAGTTTCAGAGAAGAAGATCTTTGAAAGTGTTTTCCCATAGATCTTTGAATGAAAAGCTGGGTTGGTCAAACCCTCGGGGACTTTCAGTCTATCAGCAGAGGCATTGCCTCCAAAATTAAGGATCAAAATATCTTTCACTCATGGAAACAAATTCTTGTCTTGTTTTCTCTTTTTATCTGCATTCAACCAGAATTATGATAGAACTTCTATTATTTCTGAAAGATGTTCTGTTCTTTGTTTTGTTTTTATGTAAAAGCAAAATTTCGNACGCGTTTTTAACGATAGTCTGGATCATTCCGATTCTTTTCATACAAAGTAGTCTCCTTAATGTAAGAGTCTGGTTGAAACAGACTTTTTCAAGATGGCTTTACCCGACAGCTAGAAGGCAGAGAACCTGCCTTAAAAACAGTATATCCTTTTCCCTTTGCTACTGCAGAACTGACAAATTTTGGAAATAGATTTGTTACAATATTTGAAATATTTGTTTTAGAAAAAATACAACAGATCAAACCAATTTGCGAAAACTGAAAACAAAATGGCAATGGCAAGGGCTTGTCCTTTGTAAGATATGATAACTTGCTAGTAGAGCTGTAAATTTCTGTTTTCCACTTTACCATACTATGAAGTTTAGTCAAAATTTCGACAAGTATGCAAAAATAGACTAACGACCAGTAACTTTAACTTACCAAATTCTTCATATAATAATGACTGTAATTTTTTTAATGTAAAACTTTCTTGGTTATTTTGATCTGCGTCATCTGTCTGAACTTGACAAAGTTTTAACCATAAATAATCGTCTATTTTATCTGCTATCTCTGAATGATTTTCATCTGGATCACACCGTCCTATTACACAATACACAGCCCTTCAATAAAAGCAGGCAATATTTAAATTTGATAAATTTCAATGTAGTTTTTGATTTGTTCAATGCCCAATCAATGGCTTTGACATAAAGTCATGGTTACAATCATTAGATAATGATTTATGGTAACCAATTAAGTGTTTAATGAATTATTGATTATTGGTTATGGGCTGCCTTCTTTGCAACACTTTTTTTTGGGGTGTTTTCTTATGTAAATTTATTGATTTCAACAATTTCCAACATTCTTATGAGATACCTTCAGGACAATCAAGTCTTAAATTTACAGTAGTATTCTCTTAATCATGACAAAAAAAATAGAGATACATATTTTATATGAAATTCAGGGCTACTACATTCAAATGGATAATGGCGAGTTGAAAAATCAGTTTTAAAATCTCCTTTCTATCCAAAGACTTTATTTGAGGTTTATAACATAACATCTGCATATGAGTATTAAATAAACTGCATTGACCAATGAAGCATAAGTGATGTTTAGACAATGACCTTATAAAGTATCTTATATGACTTAAACAATGTGTTTCTGAAGAAATGGATCTATGACATTGCAAGACAGAATTTATTCATTCCAAGTTTGAATTGTTATTTCACTTTCACAACAAATAATGTATTGATTAAATTGTGATTACAATTATAATGGCTTAGTGACAAATATATGATACAAGGATTTGGCATAAAATGGAAGTTTGCAAAAGGTTCTTGTAATGAATTTAGCAATCTAACGGGTAAATCACAAATTATTGATCATTCTTCCATTACTGTTTTAATACAAGTGAAGACCCTAAAAGATGTCTTGCCCCTCCCTGCTTGTCCTCTAAATTGATATGAAATCTAAGTGAACTTATCAGAAAACTTAATGTGCACTCTAGACTGTGAAATTATGGTCACTGACAAAAGCCATATAGCTTCCAAAGACCAACCAACATACAAAATATCAGTGACCTTCCATTTATGCATCATGCGAAACCAAAGATGCTCACTAGACCATGAAATTGAGGTCACACCCATAAGTCATATGGCAGACTGTCAAGCACTGTCCAAGACCAACCAACAACCAAAATTTCATTGGCCTACCAATAATAGATAATGAGAATCTAACATGTTCACTAGACCATGAAATTGAGGTCACAAACAAAAGTCACCTGCCAGACTGACAAGTACTACCCAAGACCAACCTACATACCAAATATTATGGTTTATTCCTCGAATGCCAACATTTTTTGATCTACCGACAATTTACCTGTAAAATTTTGTTGGCATTCAAGGAATGGTGTCAGATAGTTGTCTAAACAAATGTGCATGCTTAAAACAACAATTTCTCTAATTAGGTCTTGTAAATTGGACTGGCTTCACTTCAGAAAATAAATAAAATCCTATTTTTTTCATGAATATTTTTACAGAGTATGAAATTGTTCTCATTAGTTTACATTTTTTGTATTTTATAGGAATAAGCACGACTTTTTTTTAAACGCTCTTTCTGTCATATTTATGTGTGTTCTTTATGAATTTCACTGTCATATTCAGCACATATGTTCTAGCAAAACTTTCATAGTGCACAACTAACTAATCCATATGTAGGAGGAAGAAGATGTTGTGTTCTAGCTTTTCAGACAGTTCTGCACGAATTGCATGTTTAGTGCATAATCCATAGTAAGAAAAATGAAAGTGATATGGGTAATTGTGCAAACAATTGGTTAATTAAATAACTCAGTAACTTTATTCATAATACATGTACATATTTTGGACTTCACGGGTAGCACTGTGAATAACATTGACCAAAAATATGGAAAATAGACTAATATCTGGGAATGCCTCCGTGCAAAATAGCCTAAATTAGTGAGCTATATTGCATTTAAATACTTTCAATATTCAAAAAGAAATTGTTCTTATGTGTACAGTTAAGCAATATACATGTGCAGCCTTAATAATTAAATATTACTAAGTAGTGGGACTCTGCTCAGTCTAAGTATGCAGAGTCCCATTCCGCCCCTACATTCCAACAACGTCCAGTTCCCTGGTGTTTGACTCAGTCAGCTGATGTTATAGAAGCTGAATCAGACTGATATAGGAATTAGTTCAGTCGAAATGTGACCCTCTCTGCCCACACTGTCTAGTTCTCACGGATTAAACTCAGTTCAAATACAAAAACAGTATTTGGTTAAATCAAATTAAAATTCCTTTTTATAATAATATTTTTATAAATTAGAGATTTATAACTTAATCATGTTTTTGTATGTTTTTTTTTATCATTATTATTATTTTCATAATTTGCGTAAAATATTTCATTCATTGGACATTTTTCAAGTCAATAAATCTTTAAAATCTTGTAAGTTTCAGTAAATTTTTATCAATTTTTACCTATAAATTAGTGTTTAATTAATGTCTTAATTCTTATAAAAACACCATATATTGTATAAACATCTATTGAAATTATTTTGTTGGCATTCAAGGAATATGTAAAATATAAAATGTTGGCATTCGAGGAAGACACCAATATTATCAACCTACCACTTCTAGTTATGGAGAAGTGGACTTCAGGATAAGAACTTTACGTGGCCACTCAACTGTGAAATTGAGGTCAAGGACAAAAATTACCTGCCAGACAGAGATTAACTACCCAAGACCAACCTACATACCAAATATTATCAACCTACCACTTCTAGTTATGGAGAAATGGACTTAGGCAGAGAAACTTAATGTGGCCACTAGACCATGAAATTCAGGTCAAGGACAAAAGTTACCTGCCAGACTGACATGTACTACCCAAGACCAACCTTCATACCAAATATTATCAACCTACCACTTCTAGTTGAGAAATGGACTTCAGCAGAGAAACTTAACGTGGCCACTCAACCGTGAAATTGAGGTCAAGGACAAAAGTTACCTGCCAGACTGACATGTATTACCCAAGACCAACCTACATACCAAATATTATTAACCTACCACTTCTAGTTGAGAAATGGACTTCAGCAGAGAAACTTAACAAGGCCATTCAACCGTGAAATTGAGGTCAAGGACAAAAGTTACCTACCAGACTGACATGTATTACCCAAGACCAACCTACATACCAAATATTATTAACCTACCACTTCTTGTTATTGAGAAATGGACTTAGGCAGAGAAACTTAATGTGGCAACTCAACCGTGACATTGAGGTCAAGGACAAGAATTACCTGCCAGACTGAGACCAACCTACATACCAAATATTATCAACCTACCACTTTTAGTTATTGAGAAATGGACTTAAGCAGAGAAACTTAACGTGGCCACTCACCGTGAAATTGAGGTCAAGGACAACAGTTGCCTGCCAGACTGACATGTACTACCCAAGACCAACCAGTTACCTACATACAAAATATTATCAACCTACCACTTCTAGTTATTGAGAATTGGACTTAAGAAGAGAAACTTAATGTGGCCACTCAACCGTGAAATTGAGGTCAAGGACAAAAGATACCTGCCAGACTGACATGTACTACCCAAGACCAACTTACATACCAAACATTATTAACCTACCACTTCTTGTTATTAAGAAATGGACTTAGCCAGAGAAATTTAACGTGGCCACTCAACCGTGAAATTGAGGTCAAGTACAAAAATTACCTGCCAGACTAACATGTACTATCCAAGACCAACCTACATACCAAATATTACCAACCTACCACCTCTAGTTATTGAGAAATGGACTTAAGCAGAGAAACAAAACATGGCTACTCAACCATGAAATTGAGGTCAAGGACAAAAGTTACCTGCCAGACTGACATGTACTACCCAAGACCAACCTACATACCAAATATTATCAACCTACCACTTCTAGCTATTGAGAAATGGACTTAAGCAGAGAAACTTAACGTGGCCACTCAACCATGCAATTGAGGTCAAGGTTTCATGATCTTATGTACGTCAGGTAGCACTCGATTAGTTCTACCACTGCACCATATATGATGCTACTACATCAATGGGTTTTCAAAATATCTTGTATTTAGTAGAAGTTAACACAGTCATCATACTTTGCACGCCTATGTCCCACTTTCCGCGACTTTTGTTGCAGGCGAGACAAAAATAGTCCTCAATGAATTTATACTGAAATGATGTGTGTTCTAGCAAAAATTACATGTAATTACATGTATCAAGTCTTATTTTTATTTGTATGAATAAATCAAACACTATATGAGTCTTCTTTAAACCTTTAGCACCAGAGTAAAGATATATTTACCTTTTGAACGGATCAGTACCATTTTTAACTATTCTTCTTTAAACCTGTAGCACCAGAGTAAAGATATATTTACCTTTTGAACGGATCAGTACCATTTTTAACTATTCTTCTGTACTGTGACTGTATTTACCTTTTGAACGGATCAGTACCATTTTTAACTATTCTTCTTTAAACCTTTAGCACCAGAGTAAAGATATATTTACCTTTTGAACGGATCAGTACCATTCTTTACTATTCTTCTTTAAACCTTTAGCACCAGAGTAAAGATATATTTACCTTTTGAACGGATCAGTACCATTTTTAACTATTCTTCTGTACTGTAACTGTATTTTTGTTTCACTTCCAGAGCTTAATCTACAAATACATGTGTATAACAAATAAAGATGCACTGTATTACTTGTATCCTAGATCTCTCATCTCTGGTGCTGTTCACCAGAATTTGAATATAATTCAGGTTACAGGTATATAGTATGACATACCCTGGATGTTATTTCACCTCTGGTTTTGTCTCAGGATATAAAACCAACATCCTTGGTAAGTCATGCTACACATCATGTCCTAGACCCATCCACTGCAGATAAAGTCATTTTTTGACGATTTTTACCTCTAACAGTCAACCTATAAGTCCTGAATTAAGGTCAGGTACTCTTACTTTGTAATCAGTAGTTAGTATTAATATTACATGACTTGTGTTAGAATTATGACTCTTGATTCTTCGAAGATTACACTGGCTAAAAATGTTTATGGAAAGCCTGTAGGATTGAAAATGCTAATTTTTTTATTTTTCAATTTTGTATGGTCCAAGTTACCCCCAACTTGCATTTTTTTCATTCCTTTGCATTATTTCTGTATCTTTTATTTATTTATGCATATATATAGCTATTTTTTTTCAAGTTTTATGTTTCTTTCATGTCTGAAATCTTTTCTATTACCTGCACTCCTTGAATTTCGGAAAATTTCAAGCTTATCTTGGCCACTAAACAGTTAAGTCGCCCTAATTACTAGGAACTATGTAATTACAACCCCTTTCTATGAAAACTTTTGAAAGTTGCTTGTTAGCTGCAGAAATACAACATAAGAATTTGAATTCAGATCTATGGTGCACCATACTGGACATTAATACAGGTTTTATTTAATTTATGACAGGAGTTGCATTCAGGAAAGAAATATTTAATTCAGTTTTATGTACAAGATCTGCATCTTTGTTTATTAAAATGAAATTTTTGAGGTACACTGTTTTACATACTGTGGTTTTGGACTAAATACTTTGGTATACTATGGTATTTTATTACTAGTTGTTACCCACCCAGCTGATAATAAGGTTGGTAGGGGGAAAATTGTGTATGAATAATAACAGTACCTTATTTTTATAATTGTCTGCATCAATCTTTAATTTGAAGGTCATTTTTTTTTACATTTTCCTCCAAGAAACCTGATTTGTCATTGTTAAATCTACAATCAAAACACATAGAAATCAATTACTTAATTAACATTTACCTGTGATCTTCACTGGACACATATTCATGCATAAAGGATCTAAAGTCTCCCAGGTTGTGTCTGAAAATCAATTAATAATTTTAAACATGAATAATGAAACATATTCTGTATTTTGTATATTCTCTTGATTTTGGGAGTCCACTTTTGGGTAATGAATACCTCATGATGGACCTTGTCAGTGGAACTCCTCGCTCATTTTTGGATTTAGTGTTTTAATTTTGTTTTAGAACTGTTGCATATATGCTGCAGATGCGCAATAAGCTTTCGGATTTTTTATATTGGTTTTGGTGCAAACAAGAGGCCCCAAGATGTCTATTTTGACAACTGTGAGCTTGTCAGTGGAAGTCCTCCTTCATTTTTGGATTAAATGTTTTGATTTTGTTATAGAATTATTGCATATATGCTGCAGATGCGCAATAAGCTTTTGGATTTTAGAAATTAGTCTTGATGCAAACAAGAGGCCCCAAGATGTTGATTTTGACACATGTGAGCTTTTCAGTGGAACTCCTACATTTTTGGATTTATGGATTTAATTTTGTTATAGAATTGTTGCATTTAGTCTGCAGATGTGCAATGAAGTTTCAGAATTTTGATTCCGGTTCCAACTTTGGTAAATTTCCTTAAAGTCTCAAAGACCACTTATTTTTTGGAATTCTACCTAGCAACCATACATGAAGTAATTTGTTTCAACTAAGACTAACATTTTCACCAACTAAATTTCAAAAATATTTGATTCCAATTTTGGTAAATTTCCTGAAAATATAAAAGACCACTTATATTTTGGAATTCTACCTAGCAACCATACTGTTAGGATTTGTTTCTATTAGGGCAATCATTTTCACCAATTGGATTTCAAAAATATTTGATTCCTATTTTGGTTAATTTCCTGAAAGTGTCAAAGACC
>MJUU01039633.1:116598-135106 GCA_002080025.1 Modiolus philippinarum
ATATTTAGCTTGAAAAACAAGTAATGGATCACTTTGTCTTAATTTTTTATGTAAAAATGTGGATGATATTAGTCTTGTAATGTAATTTGAAATGAAAATTTTAACAAATAACAAAATACATAAGTCATGGTGAATTTAGTTTCTGCATATGGGTATTTCGACAACTTATGTCTCTTCAGTGCAGATAAGATCAGAAAGGGAGATAATTTCAAAAATATTTTACCAGGATATCAAAGTGAAAATGTTAATTTTGTAAATTAGACAGTAAGTTTTCTCACCCTAATCTTTATTAAAGTTCATACAAAGGTAAGAATATATGAATAAAACAAATAAAATATTCTGTAATAGTTTAGAATTATTTCAACTGAAAATTCTGCAATTTTTGTGCAAGATTTTACACTTATTTGGAAGGCGACCCAAAATTTTAATTTTATATTTTGAACTCTCCTATAACATAAATATATCTTTGCTGCACACATTTGTTAGTTTTTGCGTCACTCAATGAATCATACCGACAGCTATAATATCAGTACACTCTTGTTTATTACTGGTCCAATTAAAGGCATTGTCCATAACAAAACATACATACGTTTGTTCTAAATATTCCCTGGCCTTATCTACAAATGCAGCCTGTGTTCTATGATGAAGACGAGTTTCTTTGATACTACTTGTAGAGATGAGAGGTACTTCTACCATACTTTTTACCATCTCCCATAACTCAATCACTTGCTACAATGTATTCAAATAAATTATCAACATAATAAAATAGCAATTACTTGACAAGGATGTTACCTTACAATGAAATAATTTCTTATATTCAAGCATGTATGATTCATCTACTATTGGCTATTCATGAATTATTTGCATAGGGGTCCGATTGCAGTTTAAAACATAGGTAATCAATGATTACAAAGTTCGCCTCATTATGGCACGTTGTCACAGCAACCAAATTTTGCCTGGATGCTGACATACTATCAAAATTCCATGCATATGCAAGGTTACCTGAACCAACAATGTACAGTAACTGAGCTATGAACTCCGATGTATACATTAATGTAAGTCATTCATGCTTAAAATGTAGGTTTAAGTGACCTAATTTTGTCTGAATGCTGAGCTACCATCACAGATGCATGCACATGCACATGCAGGATGATCCTACCATGTACAGTACCTGAGATCTGATCCCTGACATGAACTTGAATGTAAGTCAGTCAAGCCGAAAATGTAGGTCAAAGTGACCCTATTTTGCCTGGATGATGACCTACCATCAGAGATGCATGCACATGCAAGGTTAGATGATCCTACCATATACAGTGACTGAGATCTGACCTCGGACATAAACTTGAATGTAAGTCACTCAAGCGGAAAATATAGGTCAAAGTGACCTAATTTTGCCTGGATGATGACCTACCATCAGAGATGCATGCACATGCAAGGTTAGATGATCCTACCATGTACAGTGACTGAGATCTGAACACCGACGTAAACTTGAATGTAAGTCGCTCAAGCGGAAAATATAGGTCAAAGTGACCTAATTTTGCCTGGATGATGACCTACCATCAGAGATGCATGCACATGCAACGTTAGATGATCCTACCATGTACAGTGACTGAGTTCTGAACTCGGACATAAACTTGAATGTAAGTCACTCAAGCGAAAAATATAGGTCAAAGTGACCTAATTTTGCCTGGATGCTGACCTACCATCAGAGATGCATGCACATGCAAGGTAAGATGATCCTACCATGTACAGTGACTGAGATCTGAACTCGGACGTATACTTGAATGTAAGTCACTCAAACGGAAAATAAGGTCAAAGTAACCTAATTTGGATGCTGACCTACCATCAGAGATGCATGCACATGCAAGGTTAGATGATCCTACCATGTACAGTGACTGAGATCTGAACTCGGACGTAAACTTGAATGTAAGTCACTCAAGCGGAAAATATAGGTTAAAGTGACCTAATTTTGCCTGGATGCTGACCTACCATCAGAGCTGCATGCACATGCAAGGTTAGATGATCCTACCATGTACAGGAACTGAGATCTGAACTCTGACGTCAACTTGAATGTAAGCCAATCAAGCGGAAAATGTAGGTCAAAGTGACCTAATTTTGCCTGGATGCTGACCTACCATCAGAGAAGCATGCATATGCACAGTTAGATTATTGTACTATGTCTGGTAACTGAGACATGAACTAAAATGTAAATTTGAATGCAAACCACTCAAGCGGAAAATATAGGTCAGAGAGACCTAATTTTCTTGGAGACTGTGAGTTAACCCAAGATGCACCTGCATGCAAAGTTTGATGACCCTACACTGCATAGTTACTAAGATATACACCCAAATGCGGACTCGGACGAAGACGAAGGCGGTACTCCAATAGTCCCCCACAACTTCGTTGAGGCGAACCAAAAATTACCCAACATGCATAAAATTTAAATCTGCTTTTTCCTGCATCTTTCTATAGTGCGAGTCTCCATTATATCCACAATCTATCAAATTTTTATTATAAGGCCTTCAACCCCTCCCCCCCCAAACACACAAAATTATTCTTGAACACACCATATTTCAATTAAACCTAACAAACTTAATATATATAAACATCTCACATGTCTAATTTTTGACGAAATTTTACAGTTTAGTTGTAGATTTTACCTTATCATCAATTTTCTTTGCTACTTCAAGGAACATATCAACAAGACTAGGTCTGATACTGCCTGCTACTACATGTTCATTGTATACATATACCTACAACAAAAAATTTTATGGTTGAAGTTTGGTATGAAATTCATGAAAATTGGTTCCTTGTGAATAATTATACATGTAGCATAACAAATCAAAATTATGATTACTGTTAACTGGAAAATTTTAGCGCCAGCTTTTTTTAGCGGTTTCAAAACAAATTTCAATAGGCCATATCCGAGTTCTGGTATTTAGATTTACCAGTTGTTGTTTGTCCGCCCTACGTCACAAACATGTCCGCCCCATGTGACCAGTTTAATGACGTTGTAGGCTTTGTGACGTGACGTTTTCTATACCGTGACGTGTTGAAAAGTGGTCAGGTAAATCCTGATAACACAGCTCGGATATTGTCTATTCAAGCATTCTTGAATTTGCAGTTGCCGGTCAAACTAATGAATAATTAATTTGCATAGAAAGTTTCGCACTAAATCCTTTAACGCAAAAATAACAAAAAATAAAACTGCCACAAAATTTCCCTGATTACACTATTAAATAATTATTCATCGAGTGATTGAAACACATGTCCAATGAATGTCCTGAGAGTATTAGTGATTATAGAGTTTTTTATTACCATATGAATATTTTTTCGATAATTATAATTTCAGTTATTAAGTTATGTTTTTTAAAATACAAGTTCTTTTAAAATATGTCCAGATTTAGATGTAGTTATTACAGATTTTTCATGTCAAGATACAAAGACAATTACATAACATTGGCAACAGTATTATGAGGTAACTTTATAGAGTGACATGATTTCTTTTTATTTTCACTGGTGACAATACATGTTTTTGGGGGAACTCTGTAACTCACCACTATCAATATAATAATAGTTTTTTTTTCACAGTGCTTAGGACTGTTCCAGAAAAACATACATGGGACGGGGGGAAGGCACTTGATAACTGTTATGACCACCCATAGATGCAAAATAGGATTTTTATATTTACATGTACTAATGGATTCTAAATTCAATTTGTAATGACCACCCATAGCAGGAATTTTAAAGTGCCTTCCCCCTGTCCCACATATGTTTTGCTGGAACAGCCCTTATTCATCATTTCATTTTATTCACCATTGACATTATATAATTGACAGCTTGTAATTACAATACTGACTACTGATTAATATTTCTTGTACTAAACATGTTAATATTAATGCAATTATTTTAATTTTAATTTTTTGTTTATGAGCTTTCAGAGTATTTTTATTAACAATCAACAGTTTTCATTCATTTGCAAAATCATGCAAATAATATGCAAATGTAGCAACTTGTGTTGATGATGCATATTGCCTACTCTATAGACGATTACAGGATAGAGTAGGAGGGGCAAAGGTGGGGATTAGCAGGCAAGGCAAGCCCAAAAATAGTGGGCATTTTTTTCCCCTTTCAGGTGCTTCATCGTGGCTCAAAATAGCCAATGATGACATACATGTATAACAAATTTTTAAGTATTTTCTAAAGATTTTGCACCATGCATGTCATTCCAAGCAATCTAAGATGAACACATGTATTAAGGCATTAAATTGTTCTAGGTGAAGGGTTTTGTTATTGTTGGGACCCAAAGTTGACATTTTTTTTCATGGTTTTGCACTTGGGAAGTGAAGCTTTCACATGTGCCTGAGGGACTGCCACTTTCATTCTGTGGTGGATATGACCCCCAGTATAATTATAAACCAATTTGGAGTTTTGGAGGAAAGTGCTGCATTCTTGCTTCCGAAAAATGGAACCAAACCCGTCCTAAACATGCCATTTCTTTGTAACTTTGAAATTCCCAGCCTACAATTTGTGGTGAAGACTGAAAATTGGCAAAATTGTTAAATTTTGATATTTGATTTTGTAGGAAATAGCAATGTAAAACAATTCAAGCAAAACAAACATGTGTCTGTAGGTTTAAGGAATTGTAAGAGGTGCTCAACTGAACTAGGTCTGTGTCCAGAACTAGTCCGGGCACAGCATGCGCAGGTTTAAGGACAAATATTTTTGGATGTTCCAGTCCAACAGACACATTAAAAATCCCTTGTCATCTATTCTACCTGTCATAAATATTTATGAGACTAGTAATATGTGTAACTAAAGCAGTATCACAAATGCTTGAATATTGATTTACTGTATAAGGCTTTATATTTGTGGTACAAAATTTTCAAGGTTTCCCTCTCTGATTTATTGGCAGGGTTTTATATTCATAAATTTTTAGTAAATGTCCTTATGTTCATTTATATTTAGGTTTAATTAATTTTTGTTCAATTACTAATGTAAATTCTAAAACCGAAGGATTAACTCCCTTCATCGCAGTTTTTGTGTTTAGCTATATTTGATATTACTGATTAATCGGATTTCTTTTGGTTTTATGCATTTTAAACATTTTTTGAAATAATGGATTTCCTTTGTTTGGGTTCTAGTGCTGCTGATGAGGAATAAATTTCCGAAATGGCCATACAGCTCGTTAAAATGTTTGCAGTTGGAGTTAACATATATGTTATGGTCTCATGTTCATTTTCTCCATATCCTTTCATAAAATATTAAACTGAAATAATTGTGGGTATCTTTTTTCATGCATATCATGTTAAACATGAAAAGCACAAAAATTAATACACACACGAAATATAACAACCATACAGTAAATATTAGAGTGCCTTACCTGTCTGGTGTAAGCCATTTCTACATTATCTAAGTTACTTCTTCCCTGAATACTGACAGGTTCTGCCAAGAAACTCTGAAAAATAGCAAAACTGAAAGGTTTTAGATTTTTTTTTTATATATATATATAGACTTGTGATAATTTGCTTTACTAAGAGTTTATATATTTTTTAGTAGAGTGATAACTGAAATGTAAAAAGATCACATTAACCAAGCACTCCATTATACATGTACATTTATATATGTCCATCCCTAACATTTTTCCCTTGATTTTTCATACTACCAATGACTTGTCTCAAGTTAGTTTACCCTAAATCCATTATCATCTTCCATTTTACATTAAAAAGAAAATATTTACAATCTTTACCAGAAATACATGAATTAAAATAAAACAAATTGTAATTTCAGTGCACATCTGCAAAGCAATATAACAGCACAAATGAACTGAATACAAGACTAAATGGCATTTCCAGATTTAAATGTATGGGGGGGGTACTGGATGACACTGACACTTGAATTAAAATTTGAAGGATGGTGGTCATTTCAGCCCCTTTCTGTATAAAGTAAATGGAAAACAAGAGCTGTCGCCGAATGGCAGTCAGTTATACCCCCGCTCATTGAACCCTGAATCAATATAGCGATGCCAAGTTAAGTATGTGTGGACATAATACATGTGTGGACACAGTACAAGGGTGGACACAATACAAGCATTGGCATAGTTGCAGTGATAATTAAGCTGAGAAATCCTTAACGAAAAATTTAACTATATGGCTATAAAGGAAAAAATCAAAGTTTTCGTCAAACAGGAAGAAGATGAGTTATGCACTTGAAAAGGGAAGACACGGTACAACTCATCATACCCAAGCTTCAGACCAAATATCAAATCATTACTACATACACAAGCTAAGAAATCCTTGAAAAATTTCAATATATGGCTATAATGGGAAAAATCAGAGTTTTCGTCAAACAGGAAGTAGATGAATTATGCACTTGAAAAGGGGAGACACGGTACAACTCATCATGCCAAAGCTCCAGACCAAATATCAAATCATTACTACATACTCAAGCTGAGAAATCCTTGACGAAAATTTCAATATATGGCTATAATAGGAAAAATCAAAGTTTTCGTCAAACAGGAAGTAGAAGAGTGACGGACTTGAAAAGGGGAGACACTGTGCAACTCATCATGCCAAAGCTTCAGACCAAATATCAAATCATTACTACATTCACAAGCTGAGAAATCCTTGACGAAAGATGTTCTGGACGGACGGACGGACGGACGGACGGACAGACGGATGGACGGACGGACGGACAGACAGACGGACAAGGGTAAAACAGTATACCCCCTCTCCTACGGAGCGGGGGTATAAAAATATTATCTTATACATGTATACTTAAATAACAAGAAAATGTGTTCATGGAATATAACAAGACCATAGCTAAAAAATCATTATGAAAATTTTATCATAAATGGTTATGAAATTATCAACCAAAATGAAGTAGATGAGTGACAGACCTGGAAAGGAATACACAGTACAACTACCATACTAAATCTTCAGATACAAATGTAAAATGTGAAATCAACTGGTAGCTGAGAAGCCATGATATTTTTGACTCGAGATTTTCAGGCCCTAAATGTATGTACAGATTTAAATGGCTCAGTTGCAAACAGGTACATTTGAAATTTTGAAAATAAAGCTGTAGACCTTGCTGATTTTCTGATGTTAACAGGTTTAAATCAAAGCATGGAATGCTGTTAAGGCAGGTTCCTGGGTATTCCAGAGGTTCTGTAATTATTACTGTTTTGCTGAAATCTTGACATTTAATTTTTTCAAGAATTAAAATCCGAAATTTTCCTTCCCGGTTTAGGTTGTCTTTTCAGTTTTTATATGGGATGTTGGCAATTTATTTAAAACTCTATTTATTTACATTTCATTGTCTTGCTCCTCTTTGTTGGTATACGTACATGTAAGTACAGTAAAACCTGATTTGAACGACCTCTCCTATGAACGACCACCTGGCTTTTCAGACCGCCAACAGTGGTCACGGATCATTGTCTCGCCCGCGACGAAAGTCGCGAAAGCGAGACATAGGCGTGCAAGTATGACGGCGACGGCGGCGTAAACTCAAGTTTTAATACAGAAGCCATTGATGTAGGAACTTTATATTTGGTCCATATGTAGCTTATGGCGAACCCTATCTGTCGGACCCAAAATCATGTGACCTTGACCTATATTTCGCGGTCCAGTGACCAGGTTAAGTTTTTTTGCTTAAGTCNTAGGTTTTCAAAAAACGTTTTTTGAAAACCTACGGCTTTTTGCCATAGTTAACTACTAATTACCATTCAAAAGACTGTCAAATGTTAAACTTTTTAATATGGTCGTAAGTCAAGGTCAAGGTCAAAAGGTCAAATATTCTGGTATCAACTTAAAGATCTTCCCATAAGGAATGCACATGCAAAATATGAAAGTCCTATCACTAACCATTCAAATGATATACTCAATGTTAAAGTTTTTATGCACTTGTTCCGAGGCCAAGGTCATGGTCACAAGGTCACATATTCTGGTTCCAATTAAAAGGTCTTGCCACAAGGAATGCACATGCAAAATATGAAAGCCATATCACTTACAATTCAAAAGATATAGCCAATGTTAAAGTTTATTATTTTTTATTAAAAGTCCATCACATGCCAAGGTCAAGGTCACGAGGTCCAAAATTTCGAAAGGTCTTGCCACAAGAAATACACATGCAAAATATGAAAGCCCTATTACTTACCATTCAAAAGATATGTCGAATGTTAAAGTTTTGGTGGGCAAACAGACAAACAGACAGACAGAACAAAAACTATATGCACCGAATCTTCGATTCACGGGGGCATAAAAACATGCAAAAGCAACATTTAAACATTAACAGTCCTTTTTGAATTTCTCAATCCTTGTCTTAATGCATTTCTAAAAGTTCTAAGGAGGCAATGTGGAGTTGTTACGTTTATCAATCGGTTTTAAAATATGTGGTCTCTGTCTAAATCAGAGAAAATATCTTGATAAATTTCATCCCAAATTTATCAGCAATACAACTATGGTTAAAAAAAAAAACTAAATTATATGATGAATTACAAACTTTTGCAAAACTGCAAAAAATTTTGCACTTGTTTTTATTGCATTGGAATATTCTGAAGCTTTCTTTCAACCAATTTTAAGGTTATTTGATTTGAATTTTATATTTTCATAATCAACTATTTATTCAGAAGAATCTATAGTTGTACTTTTCACAATATGAGCACCAAGTATCTTGCGTTATCTTGGATGAATAGTTTAGGAAATGTAGGAAATAATAAATGTATGAATGTCCAGTACCATCCAACAGTTTCATCAACATTAAGAGACATAAAGGATTTCAATGAAGAAAACGACTTTATTTTTTACAATTCATTGAATTTGTGCGTAACGTTGATTTTGTTCCTAAACGTGTTTTACTGTCCTTAGCTGCCATTCATGTCTGTTTTTCTCCTGATGAGTGTGATGCCGTCTCTTACTGGCATTAGCACCTAAAATTCAAAATAAGAAAATGCATATGTCTTGGTATCATACACAAATAGTTAAACAAGATTATAAGGGCCTGAAGTTATACTTGTACATGAGATAATATCTCACGTGTACACTTTGTTCAATTAGGATTATTTGCCACCATCGTAGTTTTGTCCTTAGCTATATTTGATATTATTGATTATTCGGATTTCGTTTGGATTTATGCATTTAAACAATTTTTGAAATTATGGATTTCCTTTGTTTGGGTTCTAGTGCTGCTGATG
This sequence comes from Modiolus philippinarum, assembly GCA_002080025.1. Lineage (NCBI taxonomy): Eukaryota > Metazoa > Mollusca > Bivalvia > Mytilida > Modiolidae > Modiolus > Modiolus philippinarum. The sequence continues at coordinate 125,792 of MJUU01039633.1, forward strand.
AGGAATACATTTATGAAATGACCACACAGCTCATTAAAATCATTGCAGTTGGAGCTAACATATGTGTTATGGTCTCGTGTTCATTTACTCCATATCCTTTCGTAAAATGTTTACAGCTCTTTCTTAAATTTTGGATTGCAGATTAGTCCCCTTCTGTAATTTCTTGCTTCCGTATTCGTTTGTTGATGCATTCAGATGTTCTGTTTTTGTCTTGTTATTTGTTCTGTACTGCCATTTTATGGACGTTTGAATGCAGATTTGTCCTTTTTAATTATTTTGCTTCGGTATTTGGACAATATACTCGTACCTTTTTCCTACACTGTAGAGACATAAGTTGTCATCTGCAGAAAACTCATATATTGTTTTACAACTTCAGTATTTTGTCGTTAGAAAAACAAAGTACCGAAGTTACTGTAAATTTGATTTCTGCATATGCGCATTTCGATAACTTATGTCTCTTCAGTGCAGATAAAATCCAAATTAGAAATAATAATTGAATTATTGAGCTGATGCTATAATTGAATGTTTATAATCAAAATATTTATCGATAAAGACCATGTCAAACTATCATTAAACATGGCATATTTTAATGAAGAAATTAAATCACAGTGACTAGTTAATAATGGTTAGCGTTCTTCTGTAGCAGCTGTTGATAAACATGCATCTTCGTGACATATTTTGCTATTTAGTTTGTATCTTCGTGACATTTTTTGCTATGCACTTTGCATCTTCGTGACCCATGTTTTGCTATGTAGTTTGCATCATCGTGACATATTTTGCTATGTAGATTGTGTTTTTGCAAATAAGGACATCATTTGTATTATCTTCTGATGACAGGTTTGTCATTTTTACATTTCCTTCGTATCAAAGTTCGTATTAAGAGATCTAAAGATATGGTGCAGCCAACCATAAGATATCATTCTGTACCAAATGTCTTGAAAATAAGCACAAACAGAGATGACAAAATAACATCCAGGGCAGAAAAATTATGATAGTCTGGTATATATATATTTAAAGTACATGTGAATAATAACAAAACAAAAATTCCAAAGTAATTATACAATTATACATATAGTTTCTGCAGATGGCTATTTTGACAAGTCAACTTATGTCTCTTCAGTGCAGAACAAATCAAAAGATTTCGAAGTCAAACCATTATTAACTGGCAGAGAACAAATAACTAAAAGGGTCTAAATTGACAGCCAGAATCGATGTATAATATAATTGTAAATGTTTATGTATTCCGAAATCATTCTTACATAGTAAATGTCATCCCTAGTAACGATCATGTTGTTGAATTTCGCTACTCCTTCGTTTGGAGGATTTTCTAACTCGTAGGGTGATCCACCGAACAACGTATTGTCCACAGCAATAGTTCCACCAGGGGCTAATAAATCACTGAAGCATATCTAAAATATAGAAGATAACAATGAAGTCCTTAATATAATGTACTGTACCCTCTCCTAACGCTTAAAAATACTGAGGCTTCATTCCGTGTATGGCACTCGGTGGATGTCCTTTGTACTATGTTTGGCCCTCCTATTTCGATACTTTTGGTGATGAAAACTTCTTTCTTGACTACTTTTAGATTATGGCTTTCCATATTGTTTGATTTAATGCTGCTGATGAGATGTTACTCCTTGTATTTTTATAGCAATATGTTCGGTTCTATATTCAAGATGGAAGTACTTGCCCAATTTCAACTAGAGGAGATTTGTATCAGGGTAAGATTTGTTCATAAATATATATTACCTATCCCAACTTCCAAGAGCGTGTACTTTTAAACAGAACTAGAACACTCATAAAACTAGAGCCTGTAGACAAAATTAAATGTAACGACGGTCAAAAATTGAAATAAAATCCCCTTACTTAAGCGCAGACAATCAGGAGTAAGTGTCAATGTCGAAAGTTGAAAGAGTGTATAAAAATCATAAAAATCATAAACAATATTGGAATTTCGTCACATCAATTCAGATATACAATATACCGAAAAATCCTATTATCAAATCCATACACTGAAGAAGAAACTGCTACTAGTTACAGGTTAAAAGTGTTTATAATGTTTTAATCATTCCATTTTTATAGTTTTGCGCCGGTGTGGCATTATAATATTCGAGACTGATATGGGTAGTTGCATTACATGCATCATGACACATATCTTAATAAAGTATTCTGAAATGTCGTGAAAACTGAGAATTTTTGTGCGAGTTGCTTTGAATAAAGAACAAAAATCTAGATAGCAAGCGTTCGGAGATCCTGCTGTTGGTGTAAGGTGCAGAAACCTACCAGGCGCTTACATGCTGAAAGACGGGCAAGATAATCCTTGAATTTACAAAGAAGGAAAGAAATCTTTGAAATAAGGAGTTCCACAGTTGTTGTATCGTGCTAGGGTATTTTCCATCTGAACCAAAGTATTCTTGATTACTTATTGTTTTAGTAAGTCATTTTACTGAATGCTTTAAGTGTGGATTTCCAAAGCCACACCTAACAGATAAGAACCAATCAAAAATCAACATGCTTTTCGTTCTCTGTTAAGGTTTAGTCCCGTTGAATATTCCTAGAACGTCTACATTCTTTTTTATTAATGCACGGTATGATCGATGTGAAATATTTTTGTTTCTTCCTGATATGTCGCCGTTGTTTTGAAAAAGTATTCTTTGAAGTACAAAGTCTTGGTATGTGCCATGTCTATCTCGGAAATTGTTACTAGAAATGGGGTTTAGAAGAATTGTACGTGACCTTTTATTAGGTGGTGTTAGGAAGGAAAGGGGGGTGTAAAAAAACCCAAAAGTCGACAAAAATAGTTCAATCGCCCGACTATTGTTAATAAAGAGGACAACTTACATTAAAATAGTCACAGTATCCTCCCTTGTCAGCGTCAATGAACACAAAGTCATATTTCTCTCCCTTCTTTGCAAGTTCTTTTAAAGTATCGGTAGCTGGACCTACGAACAAAATATTTTCATGAATTGTTTGAATGTATAAAGGTGCAGAAAATACCACGCATTTACTCTGCTTGTTACGGATCGCATCAGAATATTAAAGTACAACAACCTTAACAAATCTAGAAAGTTGGCACTTTATTAATACAGTACACGAAAATTGGACTAATAAGGATATACTAATTTTGACTTGGTGCTACATGTAGATGAATTGAAAGCTATGTCTTGTATACCAAAATGTAAAAAAAAAACATTTCCCTGTCAAAAGTCAAACGGTTACAATAGAATATGCACAGTGGCCATGAAAAGTCTGCTTTTTTGTCGACATAAATAAGAATACTCTTTGAAATGCTGATGTGTTGTGTATGTTCGGAGCAAGTTCTTAACACATTAGAATACGTTTACACACGCTGGCATCCGTTGTTGTACATGTATGTCCAATTCGTCGGAAATTTTTGAACTTGTTCAAAATGCGCAACGTTCGCCGACATGTTGTTTAAAAGTAAGGTTCTTGTTGAACGAATGCTAGAGATACGTTATACCAGTCACACTGTCCCCACGTTAAAATGCGTTTTGAGCATGTCTATTGGTGTCCATTGCTGTTCACTTCAATAATAATCTAGAAATGAAGAATAAATCCTGTTTTGATGACGGATTGTCCAAATATGGTCTGGTCCGCTATACAGCATTGAGATATGTTAAACTAACTTTAAAACTGCAGTTTTATGTGTATGCGTAAAAAAGACACGTTTACGTACGTAAAGTACGCTGGTGAAAAGATTTGGTCAAACAGCCGTTTCGAAAGCCCAACAGATAAGTATTGGATAATTTTATGCGTTTTAACGGTTAGATTGTTAGTCTGACGTTATTGGTGTTTTGAAAATGAAATTTCTCGAATAATTTTGAAACATGTGACAACCTTCAAGCTTGTAGCATGATAGTCCTTTTTAGCGATACATAAGGGTCAATCACTCAGTTTCCGTCGCACGTCCGGCTGTCTATGAGCTTTCTAAATTTCTATAATCTCCTCTGAAATCATATTGAACTAAATTGTATCGCATCTTCCAACAGATGATTGCTTAAATGTATCCACTGTAGAAAATAGAGGTTATATACTATGTGAAGAAGAGACAATATCAGTGACAATCGGCGTGAACTAACATCGTATTTCTCTCTTATTTTAATGACTTACCAACAAGTATTTCCACCTTTTTCCCATGCGGAGACTTGTCTAAATTTGTCCTCGCAAAGTCAGCAATTTTTTGGTTCAGTTCACAAGAAGTTACTTTGCCGTCTTCTGGCAGAACTTCCGCCATTCCAAGGGAACCACATCCGGTAAATGTTCCGACCTCAAGAACACGCTTGGCTTTTGAAGAACTTATGAGAAACTTTAACACATAACCTAAAGAACAAAAAATATGCATGCAATTTAACCATATGTGAATGACACTGGATATTGTTACTAGGCTGCTTACATAAGTCATAAGTCTAATCAACACTCTTGCATATAACGGTAATACGGAACTTGCGAAATAGGAACTCTTGTGTAATTGATATACATGATTGGAGGTAGAAATACGTGCCTAAAATACCAGTAATAAAAGAACTTTTTTGCGACGCCAGACCCGACTCAAAATGTCCGTATTGTATGTGACAGTATTAAATGGTGATATTGTGTGCTCCTTTTCCTTCGAAAATGCCCGAATATTAAAAACTACAGGAAAAAAATAGTCTTAATGTTTCCGTGGTTAACTAGGTACTTTATAAAACAAGGCAACATTTTTTACACAGTTCACTGCTTTTCTGCGTTAGTACCAATATTCAAGGTGTCTCCCATGTTGTGAATTAGGTGAAATCAAAATGACACCTTTTCACATCGTCAAGCGAAAGTTAAGTCCCTGGATTGACCCACTGACAGTGTGACGGGTGCTGTATACAGAGCAGGACGTGCTTACCCTTCCGGAGAACCTGATGTTACTCTTGTTTATTGAGAGTTCGCACTGTAAGTGCTTTATTTTTTGTGTTGTATATGTAATGTTCGTGTGTTTTGTGGCCATGTGGTGTCTTTGGTCTTCCGTCTTCTGGTGTTCTTGCTTTTGCCTTGTCTCTGGACTTTGATTTGTGTAATCTTGTGCTTTGTTCCTTCGGTATTCTACTGCCGTTGTTTTGGATATGTGATGACAGAATTGCTATGTATGTAGTTCAACAATAAACTAATTGGATGCACTGCATTTAGTCCAAGACCGTAAACGGTCTTATCAGTGGACATCTATCACTGTCATGCGTTGCTGAACGAGACAGTCTACTGGCGATTACAACTATATAACACACACCTCTTAAGACATTTTTGAGAACAAAATAATCCTATTCTTCCTTTTGAATTTTAAAAAATCGTTACTCGTAGTATATGGGGACCGTTCTAGTCGTATTTGTCGAGGTGCCTGTCGAGGTGCTTTTGTAGTAATACTATATCTCATCTCGTATTAGTCGAGGTGCTGTCGAGGTGCCTGACGAGGTGCTATAAGGTGCTATTGTACTAACGCCTTTTTTTACTGCTTCGTATTTGACGAGATGCTTTTTTTTTGCTTTTATTTCAAAGGTTTTTTTTTCCCTAACAGATTGTATTTGGTACTTTTGTCGTATAAAAATGTCCGTTTTCTTTGTGTTGTTTGCATAACTATTGCGAATAGAAATCGTGTTCTTTGTATTTGTACTTTATTTCATTTTTATTATTTTTCAATTGTTCTTTGTCCATTACCTTAACTTTTTATATATAATATTATATTATTGTTTTACATATAACTGTTACCCAACCATTGCATTGGTATCGATTTGTTCCACCTCTTTTACCCTAAGTCTTTTGTCTCAGTTATCTCCCTTTGTTTTGTGTGATCTGGAATCTAAGTTTTTCCTTTGTCCTAACGATACCCCAAGTATTGTGTCTTTTTATTGTTATCTGTTTTTATTGTTTTACCCCGTTCTGTCTATTATTGATTTTTTTTGGGGTGCATTTCCTTTTATTGTTTCCCATATCTATATACTTTTCATTCAATTAGGCAATAAATAAAACACTAATTTGCACATAAACATATTTTATTTTCCCCGTCATGAAGCAACCACGGGTTTGGGAATGGGGACTGGGACTAAAATAATAAAAACATGATAAAAAATAAATAAAAACTATTGTCTTTTTTCTCTCCTTCTCTCCGTTTAAGGCCCAAATCCTCCTTTTAAATTTCCGAGATGAGCAAGCGAGCAGCACGTGCAGCGAAATGAGCACGCGAGCAGTGAAAAAAAGCAGCGTGAGCATTACTTTAAACGTCTAATCAATAGTTTTTTCCCACCGCACAGCGGATGCAGCAGCAGCAGCAATTTTCCCGAGATGAGCACGCGAGCAGCACGAGCAGCGAAATGAGTACGCGAACAGTAAAAGCGAGCAGCATGGGCATACCCTTAAACAACGAAATGTCCCTTTTCCCACCGCACAGCAGCAGCAGTAGCAGCAATATTCCCGAGATGAGCACGCGAGCAGCATGCACGAGCAGCGAAATAAGCACGCGAGCAGTGAAAACGAGCAGCGTGAGCATTACTTTAAACGTCTAATCAATAGCTTTCTCCCACCGCACAGCGGCTGCAGCAGTAGCAGCAGCAATTTTCCCGAGATGAGCACGCGAGCAGCACGAGCAGCGAAATGAGCACACGAGCAGTGAAACGAGCACGCGAGCAGCGACATTCCCAATCTGACCGTATTTAAAGTTATGTTTTGTAAAATATCGTCATTCGTACTTCGAATCCAGAGAGAGGAAGACGTCTATAATGTATCACTGCGACCTTTGTGAATACACGACCAATCGTCACTTCAATCTCGTTCGCCACAAGAATCAGAAACACGACATGGAAGATACTTCCCCAGCTGAATCGGATACAGAGTCCAACATGTCAGAAGAAAGCGATCAGGAATCTGCATATAGCAACGAGGAAAGTAACGACTCTAATACATCAGAAGTGTCCACCGACGAAAGCACTGACGATGAAGATGATCAAGAGTCTCCATTGAAGCTGATCGTGAATCAAACATTTGACAAACTCGAAGCAGAATATACCAAGAAAGTAGAAGAACTGATGGAAGAAGGACATGACTCCGAAAAGGCTCGTTTAGCCGCACATGAAGACATGAATAAACTTTTTAGAGACCATATGAGAAATCAATACCAGGAAGGTGTTCTGGATGCAGGATTTCAACAAAGACCCAATTCACAAAAAGATAAGAGATACAGCCAAACGTTTAAGAGATGAAGAAGACTACGACACCAGGGAATCTTGGCAATATACAGTGAAGAAAAGAAAATATCTCTTAGATGACGTATTGGACATGTTCGAACCACCACCAATCGAAGACAGCAACGACTCGATGTAAAGTCACAGAAGAAAAGGGGGATGGGGTAATGCGACCTACCGTAGGGTAGCCAGTCACAAGCTTGGAGAAACGCAGAGTGCCCCTTTGTTAAAATTCACCTAATGACCCCCTTGTCAAAATTTAGGACCCCTTTTATACCCATACTATTAGAGAAAGGGCTTAACACATGTCTCCATTCGATTTAGAATGACAAAGTTACCCCGAATACATATACGAAATGTCTATAATACTTAACTTATGAAAAAATTGTATTTTGGGCCATTCCCGAATTTTCGGGTCCCCCTATCTCGGAAACGGTACGAGATAGAGTCTTGAAACCTTCACCAATCGCTGTAGGAGCTCAAAGTTAGCCCGGATTGATATATTGATACGGGAAACGAACGATAACTCTGTAAATCGAGAAAAACTAGAGTAGTAATGGGAACAGTTCACCCCCTTTTTTACGCAGTAAAAAGCTAAAAAGTCATACTTTTGACATCGTCACTTCCGTTCACGTCATACTTCAGGTTAACGTCATTTCCGATGACGTCACCGGTCACGTGACTTCCGATGACGTCATACTTCCGGTCACGTGACTATGACGTCATACTTCCGCCTGGTCCTCTTGGTCCTCGACAAATGCGACTTGAACTGTCCCAATTACTACTCTAGTTTTCTCGATTTACAGAGTTATCGTTCGTTTCCCGTACAATGTATATATCAATCCGGGCTAACTTTGGGCTCCTACAGCGATTGGTGAAGGTTTCAAGACTCTATCTCGTACCGTTTGGAGAAAGGGGGACCCGAAAATTCGGGAATGGCCCAAAATACAATTATCATAAGTTAAGTTAAGTATTATAGACATGTCATATATGTTTTCGGGATAACTTTGACATTCTAAATCGAATGGTGACATGTGGCTAGTCCTATCTTTAATATTTCGGGTGTTATGGGGGTCCAAAATGCAATTTTTCGTAAGTCAAGTACTAAAGACATGTTGTATATGTATTCGGGGTAACTTTGTCATTATAAATCGAATGGAGACATGTGTTAAGCCCTATCTCTAATAGTATGGGTATAAAAGGGGTCAAAATTATGACAAGGGGATCATTAGGTGAATTTTAACAAAGGGGCACTCTGCGTTTCTCCAAGCTTGTGACTGGCTACCCTACGGTAGGTCGCATTACCCCATCCCCCTTTTCTTCTGTGACTTTACATCGAGTCGTTGCTGTCTTCGATTGTTGGTGGTTCGAATATGTCCAATACGTCATCTAAGAGATATTTTCTTTTCTTCACTGCATATTGCCAAGATTCCCTGGTGTCGAAGTCTTCTTCATCTCTCAAACGTTGGGCTGTATCTCTTATCTTTTTGTGAATTGGATCTTTGTTGAAATCCTGCATCCAGAACACCGTTTCCACGTATTGATTTCTCATATGGTCTCTTAAAAGTTTATTCATGTCTTCATGTGCGGCTAAACGAGCCTTTTCGGAGTCGTGTCCTTCTTCCATCAGTTCTTCTACTTTCTTGGTGTATTCTGCTTCGAGTTTGTCAAATGTTTGATTCACGATCAGCTTCCATGGAGACTCTTGATCATCTTCATCGTCAGTGCTTTCGTCGGTGGACTCTTCTGATGTATTAGAGTTGTTACTTTCCTCGTTGCTATATGCAGATTCCTGATTGCTTTCTTCTGATATGTTGGACTCTGTATCCGATTCAGCTGGGGAAGTATCTTCCATGTCGTGTTTCTGATTCTTGTGGCGAACGAGATTGAAGTGACGATTGGTCGTGTATTCACAAAGGTCACAGTGATACATTATAGACGTCTTCCTCTCTCTGGATTCGAAGTACGAATGACGATATTTTACAAAACATAACTTTAAATACGGTCAGATTGGGAATGTCGCTGCTCGCGTGCTCGTTTCACTGCTCGTGTGCTCATTTCGCTGCTCGTGCTGCTCGCGTGCTCATCTCGGGAA
>MJUU01039634.1:0-37597 GCA_002080025.1 Modiolus philippinarum
ATCTTTAGGCCATCTTTGACTGCAGTAAGTAATGAAGTGAGGAGCTTAGTAAGGGGTTTTGTTGTGCATTTGGCAGACCCAGCAATGTATCTCTGTTTGTAAGGGCATTTATGTAATTTAGGTACCCAGTAGATACAAGGCAGGTTGTTGTTCTCTTCACTCAAACTGATACCAAAGGAAGACAATACTGATTTGTGATTGTTTAGTATGTCCTCCCTTGGTATGGTGGAGAGTTTGTATGTGGGGTTGCCAAATGAATTGTCAATGCCCATCTCCTTCATTAAGCAGTCAATGTAGTGTCTTTTGCAGATAAATGTGATGTTGTTTTGGGCCTTGATAGCTGGTACGATGACATAATTGTCATGAAGGAAGGACAATGTTTTTTCTACCTCGTGATCATCGAATATGCTTTTTGAATGAGGGCTCATGGTTGTCTTTAGGCGCCTCATTCGAGCTACAATCAATGACTTTATGGACCTGATCCAGTCGGGCAGTTTCAACCTTTCCTTCTCTCTTTTAGCCCATTGTTTGGCGTATTCCTCAACTGCGTATTTCTCAACTGAAATTTAGGATTTGGAAAGCAACAAAGAAACAAATTCTGCAAGCTAATTCTATATACTTACAAAAGCTGGAGACTTGCTAGAGATTCAAATATTTTACTAGAAATATGTGTTATCTTGTTTCCACCGATATATCTGAAGCAGAAAATACAAAATAGGATATACCACTGGTTTCACTTCTAAAATCATGAGAGCTTTAACACAAGTGCTTTTCAAGCTTTCACTTTGGTTGCTGTTTGAGGGTTAGAGAAGTAACATGCACCATGGGTTTTAATTGGTTTGATCTTCGGGTTAGAAAATGACAATAACCAATCAGCAACCAAACAGATATTTCAACATCATATTTATACTAGCTGTGGGACGGGTGCCATGCGAGTAGTAGATCATGCTTACCCTTCCGGAGCACCTGATGATATCTCAGTTTTTATAGGGGTTCACACTGCTAATGCTTTAGTTGTGTGGCGTTCTTGTTCATTTTTGTTTATTTATTTTGTCTTTGTCATACTGTTTTTGGATTAATGATTTTAGGATCCCCATTTTCCTCGTTCTTTTTTCGGTATTCGTTTACCGATGTATCATATGTTGTATAGATATGTGGCTGTGATTCCTGTCCAAATAACATATATCTTCTTTTAAGATCTTTTGAGTGGATTCTTTTGAGATCTTTCGAGTGCATTCTTTTTAAGTCTTTTGAGGGGATTCTTGTATAGTTTTTGAGTGGAAAGACTTTTATTTCAATGCTTCCGAATCATAACGAGCTTAGGTGACAACAACATGAACAAGGCGCGGGGTGTTATACAAGTATTGCATAATTAGTAAATGTGTAAAGTTTTTTTTTCATTGTTTTATTTTGAAACGGAAAAAAATCCGAATTTATAATGTTTTTTTACTTCATTATAACTCAAAATTATTAAAATTTTAATTGAAACATTAAATTTTGTGGTTTTACGCTTGTCTACAAATTACAACATTAAATTGATTTTGTTCCATTAAATCCTCACAACTCTGAGAAACATGGATAGAGATACTAAAAGTTTTGGATTTTGTTTCTGCGCGCCCATAAACAACACACATAAAGAGAAACTGAGAACCTCGATAAATTACCCGCCATAAACGGACCAAACCGTGTATATTTTTCCTAAAATGTGGCAAAGACAGTCCATTAAACTTTCACTGTAAAATTCATATCTTTTCGCTGTAGATTTTTTCTATTTTTCAAAATTATCCCCATGGATAAAGTCTTTGTGGAATTCAAAACCTAGCGATACCAAAAACATTGAGGTAGAAGATCATGTATCTCCCCCCTCCCCCAATGGATCGACATCAACAAGGAGAAGAACTGGTATTTTAGCAGTTGTAGGAAAATAACTAGGCACCATGTTTGATTAGTTAAAATACAAATACTTACAATCGCTCAAGTTTTGTTATAGATTCAAATATTCCAAACGGGAGAGATGAAATCTCGTTGTCAGATATAATTCTGAGACGAAAAGATAAAAAATGCGTCATCAATGTGCTTGTCTTGCTAAATAGTTGTCAAGAATTGAAATACATAACATTTAATATGTATTTTTTTGGGGGGGTCTTATTTCATTGTATTCAATTCTTGCTGACTTTCTTAAAGTAATTGATTAAAATTCATGTACTTGTAATAATGAGTTAAGATTGAAAAATTGCATGAACAATGATAGGATATTGAGGAGATGCACATGAGAAAAAGTGGTACCCATAAACCGGTTTAACTCTACCGCTGGCTTTTGCTAGTGCCGGTACCAATTCCGGCTTTCCCGAGTTCCTATCGTTGTCTACGTTTGTCTTTTGTCTTATACGTGTTTTTCTTGTGTAGTTCCCTTGCAAATTGTTGCATGTAATTATAATTTTCAGCCATTGTAGGTGTTTCCTGTTATCCATTTTTTAACATCAACAAAACATGGCAAAACCAAGCAAAGGGACAACGCTTTTTTTGTTGTTCTTCATATGAAGTCACCATAAGTCCCTCAACAATGAGCTCTGTTCATTTCTCATAATACTTTCAATACACCCTCTACCACCGGTTTGAGCGGAAATCATTGCTAGACGTCGAGCACTGCTACATCCATGTCTTTTTTATCCATTGATGCGTGGTTGTAAACAAAAATGAATTAAACTGGCGAAGTGCTCTAACTATTATTGTCATCCGTTGCACGATAAAAGGACTCGTGTCCCAAGCTAGTGCACAATTACAACATAGAAAGAAACGAGGCAGTCATCAAGGCGATTGTAAGAAAATTTGGTATAAAAAAAGGTGATATGTAGGCACTATGAACAAACAGGTGGTCAGAATAATCTTTGGAAATTACAAAAAATAAAATGCCAAAATTTGAAAGTATGATAATGTACCAATGTGAAAATTTCACTCAAGTGTAAGTACAGCATAATTAAATAATATAGAGAGCATACATCGCTTGTACGGGGGATCATTTTACGGACTCCAAATTGCAGGAGAGACAACTTCCGGTCTTTAATAAACGATGGAAGGATATGGAGTAAATGTTTATGAGAAAGTCCTTACAAATACATTGTAGAACCGAGTTTGAATGAATACTCTACTAAATGAAAAAGAAACCCCCTTTTTTAACAGTTGTCATTAACACCTTTGGCATGTCCAAAAAAAGAGAAAAAAAATCTGTGTGTTTTTATTTTTGTGTGTCTTCATTTTTCTTTTATGTGCCCTACTCAAGTTGTATCTCTGTTTCTTTGTTGTTTCCGGTCTTGTCAGTGCCCTTGGATTATTCGTTTTGGTTCGGTTCTCACTTTCTTTAATCCATACAATCATTTTAGGTACACATTTTTTATCTATTTTGAAATTATTTAAACTTATGTCTGAATTCAGCGTAAGTAGTAGTTGATTTATAATTTTTCCAGGTATTCTTTTGTTATATTTGGATAAAAGTGATTATGTCTTCAATCCCTTGTGCTGAAGATGAGCAAAAGGTAATACTTGAAGTAAGTGAGAATGACACCGTCAGTCTAAAACGAATTTTGTTATTGTTAATTAGATTGTTCTGATAACAAGACCAATTACATGTCTGGACCTGCGTCACCGTAACTCATGTTCAACTGAGAAAGTGTTTTTTTTTTTTTTTTTTTTTTTTTTTTTTTTTTAACCTAACAGAATATCATCTATAGGTTTACCAATTCAAACGAGTATTACCAAAACATTCTTCAAATGCAAGTTATAATTGAGATTATATTAAATTCAACCCTATCACTGTAAAACGGAAGACAAAAACAAAACAAAAAAGGTGGAAACCATACCTGAGTTTCAAATAAACATATACTTTGAATCTTTATAAGAAAATATGTGAGAGCAATGCAAAAATTCAAGATTAGCTGCCAATGATCAGTGTGTTCAAATCTCTGCAACATTGAGTACCATGATGATATAATGTGATTAAATATAGTACAAGTCCAATAAGTGAAACAACGGCAGTAGAATACCGAAGGAACAAGGGAAGCAGTCACTACAAAAATCGAAGTCCAAAGACATGGCAAAAACGGTAATAGATAAAAACAAAGACAAAACAAGGACGTGAGACAGCTACAATGCACGGAAATAAAAAGATAACATTAAGAACTAAGGCACTCATAGTGTGAATTCCCATGAAAACCAGGAGTGACATCAGATGAATGTTTCAGATTACACAAACCAGGCACTGTAATGTTAAAATTTGATGAAAAGTGACTAATAGATAAGTTCAACAATTTTTATCCAAATGTGGAGGTGTACATCTTCAATGTGTCCAAACAACTGTGCAAAGTTTCAAAAGCATCAGGTGTAAGGTTTCAGAGTTTTAGATTACACAAACTCAGTACCGTAATGTTAAAATTTAATGAAAAATTGACTAGGTTCAACAATAGATATATTTGACAATTTTTATCTAAATCTCACCAAAAGGGGAGGTGCACATCTTCAATGTGTCCAAAACAACTGTGCAAAGTTTCAAAAGTATTGAGTTAAAGGTGTCTCAGTTTCAGATTACACAAACTTGGTACCCCGAAAGCATGACGGACGGACGGACGGACGGACGGAGTCGGGCGGCTCCTAGACCTGCGGTCACCACTAGTGACGCAGGGAAAACAGCCAAATAAAAAATAATACGCAAATTTACAAAATTACATATAAAAGATAATATGTATTTCCATACTAAAGTAAATTCATTGACATGCTAATTTAATTGTTATTAAATATAATTCCAAGTTCTGTGACTAACTAAAATAAAAAGAGTGGAAAACGGAAAAAAAAAACTAAAGACACGATATTTTGCAAAATATGAGAAAAATTACAAACATAACATTCAAAAGAAAAAAAAACTTTTATTGCGAACTCTTATAAAAAACAGAGAAACTGTCATTGGCAATCAGTCGTTATCTCAGTGACAATAAAATCAATATTTTATAATTGATGTGATTTTCTACTCATATTAGATAAATTTGCAAATGAATACCGAAACAAGAGCCAAAATCATACATCCAGAATACACTGTAATATAAGGATTACATACAGACAGGGAACGTAAACGTCGAAGGCAAAATAAACAGAACGTAATATAAACGCCACAAAAATAAAGCACTGACAGTGTTAACTTAAAGACGTATCTACCTCAATCTTATTTGAAATGAGAAATGTCAATTCTGAAAAGGTAAAGAAATGTGGTAAATGTCAGGAGAAAAAATCCCATATCCAGGTTAAAACGACCAAAACAAATACTAGGGGTCACCGGTCACCATACGGTCCTCAAGGCAGTGAGGAACCTCACACCATATAGCAAGCTCTAAATTGCCCCAAAAAAGTAAAAAAAGTGTAAAAATCAATGGAAACAAATAACTTCCAATATCCCAAATATCAAGAACCTAAACTTTTATAAGGAACTAAAGACAAGCCAATGACCAACATATTCCTGACTTGAGTGCAAAAATTGCATTGGGGCTGAAGTCCTTCTCTTGGGTACTAACTCTCTCCCTTTGTGTGGTGAATGGCTAAAAATAACTACACAAAAAAGACTCACAGTAAAAAACAAGCTAAAAAGTTCAACTTATTAATCTGTACATTTCAAAAAATCTATTGCCCAGCTTATCAATCTGTACATTTCAAAAAATCTATTGCCCAGCTTATCAATCTGTACATTTCAAAAAATCTATTGCCAAACTTATCAAAATGTACATTTAAAAAAATCTATTGACCAGCTTATCAATCTGTATATTTTAGAAAATCTATTGCCCACCATATATTTTTTTTAAATATACAGATTGATAAGTTGGGCAATAGATATTTTGAAATTTACAGATTGATAAAATCTGTACATTTCAAAATATCTATTGCCCAACTTATCAATCTATACATTTTAAAAAAATATATTGCCTATTTCGGTACAAATCATTAGGCAAATGCAATGAAGCATGTACGCCTGGACAAGTGCATGGTAAACTTATAAGCAATAGTTAAACAGACCATTTCTAAAAAGGATTAAAATGCAAAAGAAAACCCTTCATCTTATGTCAATCTCAAGCATAACAGTAACATATAACATATATCTAATTCGGTCATTCCGATCACAAATGTGTCTTGAGAGGCCTCAATTTATTTATTATTAAGACCGTGGAAACAACCAAGGCTTTTTAACAGAATAATTTTTCAGTAGCAACAAGACATGAATAAAATGACCAATTATGATAAAAGTTTTAAAATATATGTCCTGTTGCGTTCCATGTTTAAATCAATATCATCTCACCTTGTATCTCTGTTTCATCACTAAGGAATCATGTGATCTAGCTAAGATAATTATATTTTATCCAAAACAACACCAATATTTTTTTAGAATGATGATATATTTGCTAGACTTCTTTCTCATTATAATGACTTTAATGTTCCCTTTGTGAAATGAATGCTGTTTTGGTCTTCTGTTTTAGCTATAGGATTACAGACAAAAGGTTATGTTGCATACTCTTTCATTTTTTTTCTTATTTCCTCTTAATCATAATCAATCATCAACAACATTAAAACAAAACAAAAAGGCAAAAAAAACCCAAACAAACAAACAAACAAACCCAAAAAAAACAAACAAACAACCCCCCCCCCCAAAAAGAAAACAAAAACAATAAAACAAAACAATAACAAAACAAAAACAAAAACAAAACAAAACCAAAAAAAAATAAAGAAATGAAAAAAAAATTTAAAAAAACACACACACACACATAAAAAAGGAATCATTTAACAATTTCATGTAAAGAATTATATTTAAATCAAAGCATGTTTGTTTTTTAAAAAATAGGTTCAAATCAATGAATACGTACAAAAACTCGAGCTTTGTAAGAGAATCAAATATCCCGTTAGGAAGTACTCTTATCTTATTTTGTCCGATGCTCCTAAAACAAAAAGAGATTAAGAGACATATATCAGTTGTTAATATATATTTCAAGTATCCTAGCTAATAATGTATATAAAAAAACTATTTACGAGTCTTTTGCTGATTATGTAGGTTACAACCGGGCTAACAGCTTCGCCTGCCTCAGCAATAATTATGCAGTGAAGAGACATAAGTTGTCGAAATGCGCATATGCAGAAACACAATTCACAGTACCTTCGGTAATTATATCCAAACATTTTTGGATCCTTGTTATCGGAAATGTAGAAATGAGACTATACCCCGCAAAGAGTAAAAAAACTGTCAGTATTTATTTTTCTCAAATAATCAGATTATTTTTTTTTCTTAACCTTGTACGTATTTTGAGTGATAGAGAAATGCAATTGTTTTTACAAAAAAGGAAATGTTTTTGTTTTATGTGTATCATTCCCAAATGATTTTAGCTACAAATTCCAGCTAGATTTATTAGTATTAAAAGGCTGAAAGTCTATTATTGTTATTGTTTCTATACAAATGTGTTTGATTACTCTTTATAATGCAGAAGATGAAAAGGATATTACATTGCTCTTGACTCATGGCGCATGTAACCATACAAATCCTGTGTAAAAATTTTAAGTTGCTTACCCTTGGGCGTGGAAACTTTTACATTTTGTTTTGCACAGATAATATTTGTCCCGGAAGCTCTCAATTGTCACCAATAGGGTTTAATAGAATAAAAAAGATAACAGGAAACACCTACAATGGCCGAAATCATAGCCACATGCCACAAAGTAAATAGCAACTGCACAAGAAAAAAAAAACACAGAATAAAAATACAAAAGACAAATGTAAACAACGATAGGAACTCGGGACAGCCGGACTTGGTACCGGCACTAGCAAAAGCCAGCGGTAGGGTTAAATCGGTTTATGGATACCCAAACCCCCTTTCTCTGTCCCGTTTCCCTATAGTATAATAAACATACGAATAAAATCCATACAAGTAGACTACGTACTCTATGACCACAATCTAGAAAAGAAAAATGGGGGAACAAAACGTAATTTTGAAAGATGGGTCAAGGAGTGCTCGCCACTAAACTGCCGGCTAGCTCAAGGAGCCTAGTCTGCTGGTAAAACACGGAAGAAAAATCAAATTCAAAACTCCCAATGGGTGTGGTAAAGAATCATCATGCATTTCAGTAGACACCGGCAGTATCAGTGAGAGGCCAGTATGTGTATAAAGTCCTCGGGTCACTGGACCCCAAAGCTAATTTAACGGTATCTATAATGTTCTCCGAGTGTTTTGGTTGTCAAAAATTTGACATTTTTTTTCATTTAAATACAGAAAGAATAAATAACATTGTATTCCAAATTTATCCATTTGTCTTACATTTAACTTCCGGACCTTTCTATATAAAATATTGTTTTTACCATGTATTTGTAGAGACTTTGTCTCACATGCATTTACTCCATATCCTTTCATTCACCTTTATATATAAATATATGGACAGCCACTCAAGTGAAAGGTGACGAGGGAAGAAAATATTTTTTAATTGCTTGCATTTATCTGTAACGTCTGTGAATGCCACGTATATGCCAGGGCTGTCTGTGAGATGTCGTTATCATGCTTTTAATCGTGCTGTATTGGATTCTTAGTCATTGTGAAAAACCTTTCCTCATTCGAGGTAGATTATATATGATATCATATGTCATTTTGGCGCACATTTTTACTTGTACATTCAACAAGAACAGGAAACATCTACAATAGGTTAAAAAACAATAACAGGTCACAATCCGCCAGAATTTTTCGTAACAAAGCACACAGGAAACTGATGTCAAACGCAAACAATGAGGGAAATTTGTGTCATTCGCTGCCGAAACATGACGTAGGTAAAAATCTGTGAGAGGTCAGTGTACGGGTATCGGAACTCAGAATTAATTTAACAGATTCACGAAGAAAAAAGAATGACGAAGTCTCTTTTACGTGACGAATGTACATTACATCTAATTTTTTCTGAATTTGTTTGTTAGTTCTTGGATTTTTTTACAATATTTCCGTAGGAAAGGATGTGACATACACAGACAATATATAGTTAGTGTCTTTAAATATCAACTGTTTTTGTACAAGGCTTAGAAACGTGCGAGCCTTTGGCGAGCATTTCAATCTGTTTCGTGCCGAGTACGAATACCTTTGATATCTTAAGACACTAATAATATATTGTTTTTATCCTGCAATACATAAAACGACCTCATTTAATGGAATATATCATCGAAAAATGCATTTTTTGGAGATTTCTGTCTGTCCGTCAATACCGGAAGTGGGCGTGGCTTAAATTGATATCCTGTATAGTATACAAGATACAGATGATCAGGATACTGCACAGCAATATACATAGGGATTATGCATATAGTAAAAGCTACCATTGCAGGATAAATAAGTAATAAGCTGCTTGTTAGTCAAGCCACATTTCAACATCAAATACATTTACGCTGTAATCATATCTTCCTTAAAAATTCCAGAATGCATTTAATTTTATTAAATCTTTAACAATGTTGTAAAAGTGTGGATTTAGTAGTAAGAAACAAATTCTCTACAAGTATAAAACAACGGCAGTATAATACGGAAGGAACAAAGGAAGCGAAGACTACAAAAATCGGCATCCGAAGACATGGCAAAAACTGCAACAGAGAAAAACAAAGACAAAACAAGGACGTGAGACAGCTACAAACACGGAAATATAAAGACGACATTAAAAACTAAGGCACTTATAGTGTGAACTCCCATGAAAACCGGGAGTGACATCAGGTGCCATTGAAGGGTAAGCATGTCCTGTTCCACTAGCTACACCCGTCACACGATCAGTGAGGTATATATTGTTTTGAAAGTTCTGATTTGAGGCTGATTGGAATTGCAATGGAATAATGCTTTTATTGTCGTTCTTCACCATAATGTTACCATGCGGCCTTCGACAATGGTCTTTGCTCATACCCCATGGATAATTAAAATTCAGATAAATGCGCCCGTATGATGAAGCTAGAGGAAGTCATTGTCAAGAAAAATGGAAATTATTAATTTGGTAAGCAAAATCATCATACTGATTATAAATTTTGCTTTAATTTTGCAGAATCAATGCTGATAGGTAAATGCAGATATGAAAAAAATCTAGAATCACTCATTTCTTGTGGATAAATTATGGCAACACAATCTAGAAAACTAGATATTCTAAATTTTCAGAATATGGCTGTATGAACAAAAGTTAAGTAATAAAGGCTGAACTGGGCCTGAATTGACAGTTAAAATTGTTTTCAGTTCATTGCAAATCATATGTTTGATAGTTGAAGAGAAATCGTGCACAAATGTTTGCAAGGTCCTACAACATTTAGGTTTACTTACAAGAAAGATAGACTTGTCAAGGAGTCGAAAAACTTGCTTGGGATAGTGGTGATCTCGTTGCTTTCAAGATCTCTGAAACACCAAACTTAATGATATTAAAGTTAACACGAGGTTAATAGTAATCACTATTACATGTATTTGCTTTTTTTAAAATTTTTGTACATGTTATAAATTTGACACGCTGATTACTCACTATTACTCACTGTAAAAATCCTACCGTATACAATTCCAAACTACGAATGTTCAGAAACTACTAACCCGAAGAGTCCAGCATGCAATGTTTAGAATTATCATGTTTTAATACTTAATTTTGATGCATTTGCCATTAGACCACATCCAAGTTCTGGTATTAAAATTCACCAGTTGTTGTTTTCCCGCCCTACGTCACAAGCATGTCCGACCCATGTGACCAAGAAAGTACTTCAGAACATAATTTCCAGACGTTTTATGCTCTATCACGTCGCATTTTCTATACTTCAACGTGTTAAAAAGTGGTCTGGTAAAACTGCTACTAGAGCTCGGATATGGTCTATTCTACCCATATACTAACTGTAATATTATAGATTGTTATACCTTATAATATTTTCCTTATATAAATGCATTGGGGAAAAATATCGACAATTTGTCTGTTTTATTTCTCAAACCAAAAAAACGATATGTTGACCAGTCAACAGTTTTCAGTCTGTTGACCGACACCAATCTGTTGACCACCTGCCTTATTTCGATTGGTTAAAAAATATCACGCCTATATCACATGATCTCCTGTTGTCTGCAGAACCAAATTGGCGACGTGAATTGTATTCAGATGAAATGGAGCGTATTCATTGAACATGAAAAGGTATAACAAAACAGTTATAGACTGGGTCCTCAAACAACAGCTGTTTTGTTTGACCCTCTGACTAAACTGTTGCATTCAGGCTTCGGCTTCGTGCAACAGTTCAGTCTCGGGTCAAACAAAACAGCTGTTGTTTTCGGACCCAGTCAATAACTGTATAATGGTAATCTTAATACGCCCAAGCTATCTAGGGAGCTAGAAAAATAGCAGCCAAAGATGTTTTTGGAATGCTTAAGAGAGCCGGAAAACTTAAAAGAAACTTGATCAAGCTTGCAAAAGGTAGCAATATACAACAAAAATATCTTTTTAATATGTTTTTTGTAAACTAATGCAAAGACCACAGACACAAAATGATAAATTATTTGATAACGAAAAGGTCACGGTTGATCTGGTTTCAAACAGAATGCGTCCAAACCCCCTCAATACTTCTTATGAAATTATTTTTCCATTTGATGAAAAAAATTAAGTATTTATTGCAGTGTACGCAAATGTAAGAAATCATTTAGTGCTCATTAAAAAGACTCATTTGATAGATTACGTGTAGTTACGTTTTTCAGTCGTTGCTACAGATGTTACCGAATCGTTTCAGATTCTACAAATTATGTTAATATTAACGATACTCACAATTCTTCAAGTTTTGTTAGAAACTCAAATATTCCAAACATGAGGTCTGTTATCTCGTTTTCACCAATGTCCCTAAAACACATAGATAATTTCAATCCATGACACTGTTTATTCATCAAAAAGATTCTAATTTCTTTTTTTTTTAAATTTTCATGTTATTTTTTATTTTATTAATATTTGTTGTCAACAGTTATCCCCTTTATTTTCCGAAATTTGACGATAAAATGTTATGCAATTTTATATCAAAGAGATATATACCGACATGATAACTGCGAAAATGATCCTTTTACTCTTGTAAAAACAAGTTAGCCAAGGTATCAACGATGTGTAATTTTCCAATAAAGGAATACTTACAAATAATGAAAATCTTTTAGAGAATCAAAAATCCCGAGAGGGAGGACTGTTATCACATTTCCTCTGATGTCCCTAAAATATAAACGTAAACCCTAAATTTTCTGGGTGATTTTTATATTACATATGTACTCTTATCATAGTGCTGTATAAATGTTGTTCTCCGTAATAAACCTTTTTGTTTTGGTTTGGTCTTCAATAGATAGACTAATTGTAAAATTACTCCTGTCCTCCTGTCTCAAACTTTATAGAAAATTTAAAATAAATTTTCACGTATCAAAATTTAAAAGTAATATTTCAAGAAATTGTAATGAAAAAAATCAACCCACTTCACCTTGTATATAAGAAAAAAAATGTTTCCTGGTAGTCACCAACTTAAAGAAAAGAACTTTTTATTTCTTGACTTTTTACGGAAAAAATATTATTCAATAGAATTTTATTTGTTGACAAAAATGTCCCTCATAAAAGAAAATAAATATAAATTTTTAGCCAATTCAATTGATATATTTGACTAAGATCATAGCTGTCTCAGCCGATTTACAAATGTTTCTACAGTCAAAATAGCAAGTGTTGTCGTTGAATTTTAAACTTTAAAAATGAAAAAAACAGATGTAAAGAAGTTATAGAATTTTTGCAAATATTTATTTCTTGCAAATGCATTTCATGCGGGAACAAAAGTACATAAAATTTGTAAAATACCCAAAATATCCTAGATGATCTATTTTCAAATTCTTTCCTAAAAATGATGATTAAATGTCATGACAAATATGAATTTTCATTTAACAGCCAAGATGAGTTGTTAATAATGCGACAAGAAACAATTCCGAAATTTTGAATTGATCTGCACTGAAGAGACATAAGCCATCTGCAGGATTAAATTTCAATAAACTCTGGATTATATTATATATGTAACAACGGCAATAGAATACCAAAGGAACAAGGGAAGCAAAGACTACAAAAATCGATTCCGAAGACATGGCAAAAACGGCAACAGAGAAAAACAAAGACAAAACAAGGACGTGAAATAGCTACAAGCACGGAAATAAAAAGACGACATTAAAAACTAAGGCACTCATAGTGTGAACTCCCATGAAAACCGGGAGTGACATCAGGTGCTCAGGAAGGGTAAGCATGTCATGCTTCATTAGCGGCATCCGTCACACTATCAGTGAGTAAATCCAGGGTTGAGTCAAAACCGGTTATGTCAAATCCTTGAAGACGTGAAATCTAGCCGAAAATGTCCGTTTTCATTTGGGACACAGACACGTCATATCTGTCAATGATATCATGGTGAGGGCCATAAAATTTCTGAAAGGATGAAAGGAACAAAGGCTGAACAAATCCCTGACTAAGCAACTTTTGGGACAGTGCTTTTGCTCTATTAAAAAAAATCGCTGTATTAACTACATTCGCGACTGTATCGAATCAACTGTGAAATGTACACTTCATTTTCTCTGTTGGAAACATAACTTTAAAATATTGATGGACGCAGTTGAGGAATACGCCAAACAATGGGCTAAGAGAGAGAAGGAAAAGGTTGAAACACTGTCCGACTGGATCAGGTCCATAAAGTCATTGATTGAAGCTCGAATGAGGCGCCTTAAGACAACCATGAGTCCCAATTCGAAAAGCATATTCGATGATCCCGAGGTAGAAAAAACATTATCCTTCCTCCATGACAATAATGTCATCGTACCAGCTGACAAGGCCCAAAACAACATCATATTTATCTGCAAAAAGACACTACATTGACTGCTTAATGAAGGAGATTGGCATTGGCAATCCATTTGGCAACCCCACATACAATATCTTCACCATACCAAGGAAGGACATACTAAACAATCACAAAGCAGTATTGTCTTCCTTTGGTATCAGTTTGAGTGAAGAGAACAACAACCTGCCTTGTATCTACTGGGTACCCAAATTACATAAATGCCCATACAAACAGAGATACAGTGCTGGGTCTGCCAAATGTACATCAAAACCCCTTTCTAAGCTTCTCACTTCATTACTTACTGCAGTCAAAGATGGCCTCAAGATATATAGTGTTCAAGTATACTCAACAAGTGGAGTGAATCAGATGTGGATTCTCAAAAACTTAAAAGACTTATTAGAATATCTATCTTCAACTGAACTCAACCACTGCAACAGTGTCAAAACATTTGATTTTTCTACTCTCTATACTACTCTTCCACACGATAAGCTAAAGTCAGTACTCCGGTATTTAATATATCAGTCTTTCTGTACTAAAAAGGGTGAACGAAGATATTCATATTTAGTGATAGGTAAAGATGGGGCCTATTTTGTTAAACATCACACTGATTCACATAAAAAGTATACAGAGGAGGATGTCATCGCAATGCTGGAATTCTTAATTGATAACATATTTGTTGAATTTGGAGGACAAGGTTTCCAGCAGACAATAGGGATACCTATGGGGACTAATTGTGCGCCACTTTTAGCAGATTTGTTTCTTTATTCGTATGAAGCCAGGTTCATACAAGGGCTAGTTCAGAAAAAAGACAATAAGCTAGCAAAATCTTTTAATTTCAGTTTCCGTTATATAGATGCTGTTCTTTCATTGAACAATCCTCAATTTAAAGATAACCTTCATCTTATATACCCAAATGAACTCGAAATTAAAGAGACCACTGATACACCATCATCAGCATCATACCTGGACCTATACCTCTACATTGACAACTCTGGACCTCCGAAAACAAAACTTTACGACAAGCGTGATGATTTCGACTTTCCAATAGTGAACTTCCCGTTTCTGAGCAGTAATATTCCCAATTCTCCGGCATATGGCGTGTACATTTCACAACTCATTCGCTATTGCCGCGCCTGTAGTTTGCACAGCGATTTTGTCAACAGAGCGAAATTACTGTCTCAAAAACTTATACATCAAGGGTATGTTCAGTCACTGTTGAAATTGTCACTTCAGAAGTTTTACGGTCGTCACCATGATTTGACAGACCATTACAATGTTTCTGTGTCACAAATGAGAACAGATATTTTGGGGTAGACCCAGAGTTTGTTACCGGACTAACACCGACTGTGACAAAACTGGACTTTTCACTGGCAGTGTGACGGATGCCACGCATGGAGCAAATCATGCTTACCCTTCCGGAGCACCTGATGATACCTCAGTTTTTATAGGGGTTTACACTGCTAGTGCTTTAGTTTTGTGGCGTTCTTGTTCATTTTTGTTTATTTGTTTTGTCTTTGTCATACTGTCTAAATTCTTGTTGCTCTGAGTTGCCGTGTTGTTGGATTTATGATTTTAGAATTTTTCCTTTCCTTTTCTTGCTTTGGTATTCGTTTGCCGATGTATCCATAGCATGTACACTCAATAACAATGGAATATATGTCTCTGCTGGTGAACTATTGGTTTGCAAGTGCAAACCTAATAAAATTCAGTAATTCGGCGCTGGCCCGAAGAGAAAAAGATTTTATTTGAAAATTGCAACATCTGAATTTTATAAAACTATGTTTAAAACTAGGGATTATGTCCTGCCCTTAGATGATTCTGGATATTGATTTAGACCTTGTTGCTAATATTTTTCTTTGTCAGGTTTGATACATCTGTCGATTCAATAACTTCCAAATTATAAGAAGCAGGAGATGCTTACTCTTCCGTGCACCTGATCTCAACAATGGTGTTTTATTGGTGTTTTATCTTTGTATGTGTATGTGTGTCTTCATTTTTCTCTTCTGTGCCGTACTCGTTTGTTTCTTTGTTTTTCCGATGTTGCCATTGACATTGTGCTTTGGTATTCGTTTTGGACTATGGTTCGGTATTCACTTACTTCATTTTTCAAATGTGTACATTTGATCTGCACAGAAACGATACGTGTACGAACTCGTAAATAATTCGATTTAATCTGCACATAAAAGACATATGCAGGCAAAATGGCAACTGAAGAAACTAAATTTCAGAATCTTCAGTGTTATTTATATTTCGTACAAATTACATTGCAAATACAGTTTGGACGTACAAGATATAAACACATCCATCCTAAATTATAAAAACCATGACTGACAACGATATAATCAAATAATATAAACGTGGAGATTTTCGCGGGGTGTTACTTTCGCGATTTTGTTGGACAAACATAGTAAGGGGAGGGGGTATTTCCAGGTTTATAGCCTTTATCTTGCACCATGTCATCCTTTTACATGTAAGACTTCAAAGCCAAACAATTAGAGTTGGGAAATTTTCGCAGATTTTCTTGATCGTGAATATAGCGAAAATTACCTACACGCGAACATTTTCGCGTTTACAGTACCCCTAAACCTTTAAAAAATAGCTCTTACATTGAAGCAAGTTGTTACTTGGTTGATAGATAAAGAACTATGAAATCATCGTTTTTTCACTCCTGACGTCACATACAAGGGAATATTAACAATATCAATAAATAAGACAAATGAGGTTCATATTAATTAAAACTTACAATTCATCAAGATTACTCAGAGAATTAAATATCTCTGCAGGAAGGACAGTTATTTTATTTTCACTGATGTCCCTAGAATAAAAAGCATTGGTATAACCTTTACAACGCATTGTAACCAAACAAACACCCATATCAAATCATACATGTTTGCCTTATAGTATCTTTTGTTTTTTGTGTTTTTTTTTATTTTTTTGTTTTACAATATGCATCAATAATGAAGGAACATGCAGTGAATGCACATGAGACAAAGTCTCTACAAATACATGGTTAACAAAGCAATGGAACAACGCTTTTATTTTTCTTCATTTTGAAGTCACCACGAGGCCTTCAATAGTAAGCTTTGCTCAGACATTTCAAGATGGCCCCTAGCCGTTTAACTTATTCCAATATCACATGCCGAAAAAGACGAAAGAGAATCAAAGCAAATAAATATTAGTGGCAATTACTCACATCAAGTAATAAATTGTTCGGAAACAGAATTCAGTTTCTTTGAAATTTGACAGTTAATTTAGGAATTACCGTCTTCAGCCGAGACTACAAAAGTTCACGAAGATGAACAGAACATATAAATAATCAAATACTTACAAATGATTAAGCTTTGTCAGCGAATCAAATATCCCGATAGAAAGGACTGCTATTCTATTTTTCTTGATGTGCCTAAAATTCAAAACATGCTCGCAAACATGTAACATTAACAAATGAATATTCTGCATTGATCACTTTACAAATTGTAAGGTTAACAAAATCTGTCTGAACACTCTTTCCTAAAAATGGAAATCTTTATACTAAAATATATTACTATACCGAGGAATACAGTTTATCAAATACTAAATATATCATAAATGTGATGATTTAAGGTGAAAGACCTCGATTTTTTACTTTTCACCCAATTCGATTTATTTCATTTTTAAAATGCTTCATGCAAAATTACAGTAATGTACCTTTTTTTTAATAAGGAAGATATTTGTAGTTAAAAGTTGACCGTATTACAAATGTGGGTATCACCATTTTGGATACAAATTATATAATTACAATTACGGAGAAGACA
The DNA here is from genome assembly GCA_002080025.1 of Modiolus philippinarum. Classification (NCBI taxonomy): domain Eukaryota; kingdom Metazoa; phylum Mollusca; class Bivalvia; order Mytilida; family Modiolidae; genus Modiolus; species Modiolus philippinarum. Next base: position 17,650 of record MJUU01039634.1, read on the forward strand.
CGATTTAGAAAAATTGAAAAAGAAGAGAATCGGATTCGGAGAGTGATTGAATTATTCCGGTTAATATGTAGACTCTTTTTTAAAAACTGGAATGATGTATATCACGTTTTTTCGACGATTTCGTTATATAACTCTCCATATTCAGGGGAAAAATGTAATTTGTTTTTGTTCTTTATTTACAATAATTCTTTTGATGGTGCAGTGTATAGTGCACAACGTGTTGCATTAGAGAACAACAACAAAAAATAAAAAAATAAAATAAAAATCATCATGGTCTTCTTGCCAGTGTGTTACAAAAAAGTTACATGAATACATGGTAGCCTTGGAGACAAGAGTTCAGATGGTCGGTTAGAGCTCAGGTACACAGGTAAATATTGTTTATTGGCACAATCATTATAGCTGCCACTAGTTTGACAAGTAGGGTCATAAATCACTGTTTGGTCACTTTAACATGTTAATGAAGGCAATACAATAAAACAAATTGCAACACTATAGGGAAGTCATTTTCATTTAGGTTTGATAAAAACACTTGTAAAAAAGAAAGTTAATACAAATTAGCAGATTGTTTTGTCTAAAGTCTATTATTCATGTAGTCTCATAAAAATGCCAGCAAATATTCACAAACTTTATCTTTCGGTGCAAAGGTCGAATGTTGGAAGCGTTTTGTTAGCAATAAAGGGACAACTAATCGGAGTTCGGTAGATGCTTAAATTCAGCAGTTAGATCCTACAGAGTTTTAGACACATCTCAAAAGCAAAGCCCAATGGGGGGGGGGGGGGGGGGGGGTCGAGGCTTGGATGTCATTTTTGTCTGAATTGATATTTATTTCAAGCAGATGTTGGGCCAATGCTGGGACTTGCAACTATTTAACAAACCAGTTTGGTCGAATAAAAAACGGTGTCCAGGCTTCGATTTTCGTCCGTAACTTTTGATTTACTCACCATAAAATTATTCTGAAAAAATTGCCGTAAAGCTGATTTATCGCATATTTACAACGTTAAATTTTATCAAATAACAATGAAATCCTAATTCAAAATGGGTACTAAATGCACCAGGGGTTGTTTTCTTGTGTAAAGAGGTCGTAAAATTATCGAGAAACCGTCCAATAAACAAATGACAGTTATCGATGATTAATGAGCGTCAGAACAATGACAATAAAGAAAATTGGCTAACTTTAACTCGCTAGTTTATATGTCAAATTTCATCCTACTAGTTCGAAATTTTACCAGTATAAAGCTCTTTCTATTGGCTTTATAGCCATATATAATTTATGCAGGAAAAAATTTTAACAGTGCTAATAAATTTTGACTAAAGTGACCACGCTCATGCAATTTTTACAAATAAATTTTGGGGTTCAAACACTTAACTTTTCCCTGTGTATTTTAAAAAAAAATTCAACTAAATTTAAAGAAAAATATACCATAATTCGCATCGAAGTTTCACCTTTTCAATCATATACATTTTGTAGCTTTAGATATTTTGGGGAAGAAGAAAGTGTACTGAAAAAAAAAACGTCATTAAGTGTAAAATTTCGCGGTATATTTCTAAAATTTCAAATTATCCAAGTTTAAGAGCAAAGTTTGTGTACTTTGGAATAAATTTATTTTACAAAAAATATACTATGATTTTTAGCAATCTTCTTTCTATAAAATGGTGTTCTTTGTATTAAAATCGGTTGAAAAATGTAGCTGTGAAGCTGTGAAGTGTACTAAAACTTTCCTATGTATCAACAGAGAAATGCTAAAAAAATACGACGATTTACAGGTAAATCTGCCCAGATACCGAAATTGTGAGAAATGTGAATGTTTCAAATCCTTATTATATTAGTCCCAGGCCAATAGTTGCCTTTGATGGCTTATACCGAAAGCAGGTATTCAATTGTTTGTTTTCAAACTTTCTAATGATATATCTGACCCAAGTTGGACTTTGTCACAATTTATGCTTATTTAATGCAACTGTTATTTCTTCAAAATTTTTTTTAAAGATATAATTATTGAAACACTTATTTTCGGATTTCAATTTGATTCGATATCATAATAAATGACACGTTTTTGTGTTTGTTTATTATTTTTTACAACGAATTTTTAGCTTTATTTATTCGTTTTTCATATACTTGTATACGTTTTGGTTTGAATAAACATAAGGAATAAATTTCCGAAATTGCCATACAGCTCATTAAAATATTTTGCAGTTGGAGTTACATATGTATTATGGTCTCATGTTCATTTACTCCATATCCTTTCGTAAAATATCTAAAAGTTGAGTGTACATGCATTGGAAGATGCTCAGGTAATAGCTTTTCCTACATCCGAATATACATAGCCGAGGCATCCAGTGGGCTCTTTGTGGTGTATTTTTTTTAAACATGATTTTCCCCCTTTTTTTGTGTGCGTGTTTGCTATTTTATATGATGTGTTATTTTGTTTTTTGCCTTTTTTGCCCTTTTTTAAATTTTTTTTTATGTTTTTGTATACGTTTTGGTTTGAGTAAACATCACAAAAGAGAGTATACCTGCCTTGGAAGGTGCTCAGGTAGCTGGTCACCTGCGTTGCGTAACAGTCGATGACTTTCTTACACCCGAATATAATATGGTTCGGTTCTCACTTGCTATATAAAGAAACGACATTCATTCGAGTCATCCAGTAGGGCTCTTTTAGAGTAAAATTATCAACATTTATTAACACAATATTCAGAATTAAGACGGCATCCTCACATTAAGAATGAAAAAAAAAAACATAAAGAATATATCTTCAAGAGAAGGAAAAAAAACAATACATCAGACGGTGATCCAAATGGAATTATTTGTTTTTTTTTTTATTATTATTTAGTTTTCTTTGAAGTATAGTTGAAACATAAATCTTTTCGTGTTTGTTATAAGTCAAAACATGACATACCTACATAGGCACCTATCATACACTTTCATTCTCCAAAATCATGGATACACCTGGGAGACCCAGAATACACGTACAAGATTAAAAAGTCAACCGTTAACAGGGGACCCGACCGACTGGTAAGGAGAGTGTGATAAATAGGTAAACGATATCCTTAATATGAAACAGTGTATCGCCTTGTAGCGACAAATATTGTCACAGTAGCTCAAGTTGTGCGTAAAATGTTTTCAAAACGCCGTGTAGCCCCTGTGATTGTTGCGTGATATAGAAACTGACAACAACACAAATTTAAAAGAATGTTAAGAATCGTTGCTCGACGAAAAGACTAACAGAAGGCAATAACAACACTTTAAAAACCATCGGGCACTCATCAGGTCAAAGGTAAGAAAAAACTTGTCATGATAAAATTATGAGATGTGGGCACAATAAACAGGTGGTCAGAATAACATTTTGATATTACAAAAAATAAAAAAGCTAAAATTTGAAGTATAATAGTGCATCCATATGAGAAATCCTTTCGAGCTGAAGTACACAATAATTCAAATCTATATAGAGTATACATCTCTCACACGGGGAATCTATGTCTACTTACAGGAAGAAAAGATTAACCAAGGAATCAAACACTTTGTTGGGGAGTACAGAAATCTCATTTGCATCAATTTCCCTGAAACACAAATGAATATTATCAAGCATTACATCAAATTTATTGAATTTCTCTTATTGCAAATTTGCAAAAAATGAGATATTAGCAACATAACATTTTTACCTGCAATGTTTGGTTGGTTACTTTTCATTCATTACCTGCGCCAAATAGTCAAGTTATTATTAAAGCTTCAGAATATTTACCAGCGTTTTATTCAACCCATAACAAAATCATTTACGGGCTATTTAAAGGAAACGTTTTTATTTATAGCGCCAGATAATGTCAGTATCGCCTAACTGAAAGTGATTCAAGTATTTATTCATTAGTACTACTTTTAGATTCATGCGCGTCATATTTGAAATAAAAACAATCACAAAATTCCGTAAAAGTTATGACAATATACATGATATACATTGGTAAAGTATGAATGAAAAATTTCAATTTGAAAGAGATTTTAAGCCATGTGTAATATAACGATAAAAGAACGTTTTAATTTTATATCTTTTTAATACGGCGTGATGCATCAAGCTCGATCTTAGGGCTCATTTGATATTGGTCGTGATAAAATTCGAACCCACAATAACATGTCCTACATTTTATAACAAATTATCCTAGCTTTTTTGTGTTGATTTCTAATTCAAATGTCCTTGTTTGTGAGGAATTATCATCCATTTCTCTGTTATTTGCTGATATTGGTGATACTGATGTCGGTGGCACAAATAAAAACTGACATTTTCAGCTAGATTCACCTCTTACAGAATTTGACATTACCAATAGGGTCTGTAAGTCTCGTCATGTGACTCACGAGAATCCACGATAAACAGGCAATTCGAAAACGTTTCCCGCCAAAACATGACGTCTGAGGATTATGACGTTTAAATTTTTGTATGAAACGTCATTTATCTTTGTCTAAAATGCAACTTCCGGGTACAATTTTTGATCCCGGAAGTTCCAAAATTGTACTAGACTTACAGACCCTATTCTGACTTTACCCTGGATTGACCCACTGACAGTGTGAAGAGTGCTGTATACAGAGCAGGAAATTCTTACCCTTTCGGACCACCTGATGTCGCTCTCGGTTTTTATGGGAATGCACGCTGTCAGTGCTTTAGTGTTTTGTTGTTTTGTGTTGTCTTGTTGAATTTTAGTTTTGTCTTCACTTTTAATGTTTGTGGTATAGATTTGTCCTTGTCTATGTTTGAATACTACAGTGATTACAAAAGCTTTTCAAAATTTCACCTTGGTACTGTTTGAGGGCTAAAGAAGTTACACGTACCATGGTTCTCATTTGGTTTTGTCTCCACTATAAGATCGATTTTGATCTTAAACGGCCATTTCGATCTTGACATTTTCTTAACAGACTTAACACGATTTCAACAAAAATGCTTTCAAGGACAATCAAGACGTTTTTAGAGAATTCAGTTCAGACAAGACATATAAATCATCTGGTTTGGTTTGAAAAGTCTTAACATGTCTTGATCGTCCTTGAAAACAATTTCTTGACATATTACTGAATATCTGAACAGATCTTGACAAAACAGTGTTAAGTCTGTTAAGACCATGTCAAGATCTAAATGGCCGTTTAAGACCAATGTCAGTCTACTAGTGCTCAGGGTTAAAAAATGACAATAACCAATCATTAACCTAACAGATACTTCAAAATATATGCCTCATTGACCCTGTCACGGGTGCTGTATACAGAAGAGGACAGGCTTACTCTTCCGGATCACCTGATGTAACTGTTTTTGAGGGTTTACACTGTTAGTGCTTTAGTTTTTAGTGTTTTATTTGTAGTGTCTGCGTTTTGTTATGGTGTAGCGTCTTTGGTTTTCCGTTTTCTTGCGTTCTTTCTTTTACCTTGTAATCTTGTGCTTTTTTCCATTGTTATTCTACTGCCTTTGTTTTATAACAACGGATAAATGATTTGCCTTCAAAATGTGTTTATCAATAGTAGAAAATAAATAGAATACATCGGCAAACTAATACCGAAGCAAGAATGAGGAAAGGGGAAATTCCAAAATCATAAATCCAAAATCACGGCAATCCACAGCAACACGAAGTGAGACAGTATGACAACGACACAACAAACAAACAAAAATGAACAAAAACGCAACAAAACTAAAGCACTAGCAGTGTGAACTCCTATAAAACTGAGGTGTCATCAGGTGCTCCGGAAGGGTAAGCATGATCTGCTCCACGCGTGACACCCGTCACACTGCCAGTGAAAAGTCCGATTTTGTCACAGTCAGTGTTAGTCAGTTCGGTAACAAACTCTGGATCTACCCAAAGATATCTGTTCTCATGTGTGAAACAGAAACATTGCAATGGTCTGTCAAATCGTTGTGACGACCGTAAAACTTCTGAAGTCACAATTGCATCAGTGACTGAACACACCCTTGATGTATAAGTTTTTGAGACAGTAATTTCGCTCTGTTGGCAAAATCGCTGTACAAACTACAGGCACGGCAATAGCGAATGAGTTGTGAAATGTACACGCCATATGCCGGAGAAGTTGGAATATTACTGCTCAAAAACGGGAAGTTCACTATTGGAAAGTTGAAATCATCACGCTTGTCGTAAAGTTTGGTTTTCAGACGTCTAGAGTTGTCAATGTAGAGGTATATGTCCAGGTATGATGCTGATGATGGTGTATCAGTGGTCTCTTTAATTTCGAGTTCATTTGGGTATATAAGATGAAGGTTATCCTTAAATTGAGAATTGTTCAATGAAAGAACATCATCTATATAACGGAAACTGAAATTAAAGGATTTGGCTGGCTTGTTGTCTTTTTTTCTGAACTAGCCCTTGTATGAACCTGGCTTCATACGAATAAAGAAACAAATCTGCTAAAAGTGGCGCACAATTAGTCCCCATAGGTATCCCTATTGTCTGCTTGAAACCTTGTCCTTCAAATTCTACAAATATGTTTCAATCAAGAATTCCAACATTGCAATGACATCCTCCTCTGTATGCTTTTTGTGCGAATCAGTGTGATGTTTAACAAAATATCTTTACATATCACCAAATATGAATATCTTCATTCACCTTTATTAGTACAGAAAGACTAATGAATTAAATCCCGGAGTACTGACTTTAGCTTATCGTATGGAAGAGTAGTATAAAGTGTAGAAAAATCAAATGTTTTGACACTGTTGCAGTGGTTGAGTTCAGTTGAAGATAGATATTCTAACAAGTTTTTTGAGTTTTTGAGAATCCAGATCTGATTAACTCCACTTGTTGAGTATACTTTATCACTATATATCTTGAGGCCATCTTTGACTGCAGTAAGTAATGAAGTGAAGAGCTTAGAGAGGGGTTTTGTTGTGCATTTGGCAGACCCAGCAATGTATCTCTGTTTGTAAGGGCATTTATGTAATTTAAGTACCCAGTAGAGACAAGGCAGGATGTTGTTCTCTTCACTCAAAGTGATACCAAAGGAAGACAATACTGATTTGTGATTGTTTAGTATGTCCTCCCTTGGTATGGTGGGGAGTTTGTATGTGGGGTTCCCAAATGAATTGTCAATGCCCATCTCCCTTATTAAGCAGTCAATGTAGTGTGTTTTGCAGATAAATGTGATGTTGTTTTGGTCCTTGTCAGCTGGTACGAGAAATTAGGTAAGAAATTAGGGTTACGAGGTGTGTACCAGAGTATACAGGTATCTGACACTCCTTTATAATGTTACTAATGTTATTAATGCTTGCTACTAATACAGGATTCACAAATTACATGTTTATACATGTATAAAACAATTAAACATTATTCACACATAGCCTAACATATTTATTACAGGATATTACGCACCATAAAAAAGAAAATAAAAGAAAAACATTCCATACTTTTCATATTCAATTGATAATAGTTTGCTTCTAAAGAAAACATCTCACCAACGTTTGAATATAAACTTTGAATATTAGAATCAGCTTTTTAGCCTTCGAAAATGTTGTATATAAACAATGAACAATGACAAGATATGGGATAAATACACTTGAGACAGAGTCCCTACAAAACAAAATAGTAAAGCGAAGCAATGGAACAATGATTCTGTTGATGTTTATCATCTTGGGGACTTTGCTCACACCTCATAGTTAATTCAAGAAGACCCCTAGCACCAGTTCAAACAGATTTCATAACTAGGTGTTCAACGACTCTACATCAATGATAATTTTCCCAGGATACTTGATCGTCAACAAAAAATGAAAATTATCTTCATAAAACTGAATATTATTTTCCCTTAAATTCTTCATCGCTCATGCAACAGAATCCTATTTTTGAGTCATTATCCAGTTTTTACCTTCGATGACTTAAACAAAATTAATTTCTGTTATTACAAAATTGTAACTTGCAAATTACTTGCTGGTATTTAACATACCGTATATCGGGATTTTTTCGAGTGTGTCTAATTTTCGCTATGTTCGCGGTAGACAGTCGTACGCGAATTTTACCCTACGCATAAATTTCACTGCTCATTCAAATGGATTTGATAGGGTATAAAAACGCGAACATTAAACTTAGTGAATTTTTTCATTGCCCTGTTTTACTCCAAAAACGCGAACAAAAGCCGATGCGAAAATTACCCGATATACGGTAACCGAAAACCCCATATTAAAATGTTTTCAAGATTTAGTCTTCAATAACTGTTATTGTTTTCATGCATTAATAGTAGGGATGGCAACGAGTATTCGAATACCTGAGTATTCATTTGGAAGTCGAGTACTCGAGTATAATATTGGCACTCGAGTACTCGGCTTATTTTAAAATTTATGGATATTTTCTTGTTTTCACTTCAGTCAGTAACTTAAAATGTTTTCTCGATATTTTTTCTTCTGCAAATCTTTTTTTGTATCGATTTTCTAACTGCAAAAATCTAATATTTCTGTATTCCCTAGCATAATTAAATAGTTATTCTCTTTTCGACGTCTATAATTTTCTCATAAAAATATCTTAAATCCAAGGAAGTTCACGGCCATTGTAGGTGTTTCCTGTTATCTTTCTTATATTAATTCACGAAATTTAGTATTTTAAATTAAAACACTACTCAATATTCATTGTTTTGTTTTATTCTGTAAAAATGATTTAAATAATCTTTCAGAACTTCTTTCTTGGTGAATTTACAGTCAAACGATAAATGTTATGAAACATTGTAATGAGGTTAAAAGACCGTCCAAGCAGACGAAATTTTTTATTTTGCAGGAGAGGCAACGCTGATTATTTTTAAGACACTTCAGTAACATAATTAAAATGCGATCAAAGCAAATTTCTACAATACAAGCCGTCAGTCGATTGTTTCCAGATAAGTGATTGTTTAATCAATGTACATAATGTGCTTAACTTTAATTAGGACTCTTGCAAATTGACAACCAAAACATGTTCTTTTAATGAAAAAGACAAACCTGAAAGGTTTAATTGAAAAGCCGGTCATCGTCCAACATCAAACATTGGCGCTATATATTTTCAATTTCAATAGTCCGAGTAGTCGAGTACTCGCGAATATTTGTACTGAGTACTCGAGTATTGATTTTCAGACATTTTGCCATCCCTTATTAATAGTAAAGGCATAATAAATATATTTTACGTCGTTTCTTTGACCCACACGACTTATAATTCAACAAAAATATGTCTATCAATTGTTCTGGCAAAAAAAAAACTGGTCACAATGAGTCGCAAAATTGATATATTTACTATATAAATAAATTATAATGCAATCGTACTTACAAATACATATGTATAATCTTTCATTACATACTTACAAACTAAATAACTGTGTCAAGGAACCAAATAATCCCACGGGAAGCCTTACAATTTTATTTCTGTTCAGCTCTCTGTTTAAAAAAATATATATATATATGTAATGGCTACCGTTGAAACAGCAAAACACTTTAATACTGAAAAGAATTAATCTGGAAACGAACTTTTTTTTTTCATCTGACGAATTTGTTCACCTTACGGCTCATATATAGATGGTAAGAATCATTTAGTTGATTCAAGTTATAAACAACTAGGAGAAAGGAATGTAGTTACCTGAACAATTGTTACATATTAATATTGTTATTATTACTTTGTCTGTATTTAATGACTTCAACTTTTATCCTACTGCAATAGTTGTATTTGGACATCTAGTTAATTGATGGAATGGAAATACATGTAGTTGAAGTGTTTTATTTTTCTGGTGTTATTGTAATGTTTATGACAAATTAGAGATACTACCAAATAACGTAAACACTAGCCCCGTATATGAAGAATGGTGTACAAGTTAACCAGATATATATATATATATTGCTTACATACAAGTTTTACCAATATTTAATTAATATTATCGTAAGTTCTCATCGATGGTGATATTGTTTTATTTTCAATTTATGTAATGCAAAACCATGCAACAAATGTAGTACAGAAGGTTTCAGTGAATTACTTGCTTTTATTTCAGTCTCAAACTAATTTTTAGATTTATCTCATCTTGAATGTGTATGAAATTATTTTGAGTGGCTTACGATATCAAAATAGAAAAAAAAACTTTTAAAATAGTCCCCCAAATGGAATACCCCTCTCTGAATATTTTACATTATTGACTCAACGAATACAAATAAAGCATACTAAAAACGCTGGTACATGCATGCAATTTTTAGCTCACCTGGTTATGCCAGGGTGAGCTTTTGCCATCACTTGGCGTCCGTCGTCCGTCCGTTGTCCGTCCGTCCAGCGTAAACTTTTCATTCAAAGATCTTCTCCTCTGAATCCATTGGGCCAATAGGAACCAAATTTGGTCACAATAGTCCTTGGGTGGTCCCCTTTAAAAAAGGTATCCGGCAGGTCCGTACCTCATCCAAGATGGCTGCCAGCGGGGAACACAGTTTTAACATTGGACCCTATGGGTAAACACATTCAAAGATCTTCTTCTCAGAAACTACCAGTCCACTTGGTCCCATCCCAAAAATGTATCTGGTAGGTCCGTACCTCATCCAAGATGGCCACCATCTGGAACATAGTTTTTACATTGGGCCTATTGATTTTTAGGGGAACCTCTGCCCAAATTTTTGAATTTTTATTTGAAAAGTGGTCTGCATGTTTTAATTTCAGCACTATGTATTACTTTAATTATAAGGCGAACCCCTGCCCAAATTTTTTTGAATGGTGTTCTGTTATGGGTTGTAATGGATGGTGGATCTTTCGGTTGCCATGGAAACCAAACAAGAATACTGTAATTTTAGAAAAAAAAGTATTTTGCTCAAATTTATTTTTTCGTTTTTCCTAATGGAAATGCCTTTTATCAATGTCAGCCATGGTCCAGGTGAGCGATACAGGATCTTGAGAACCTCTTGTTCTACATGCAACTGGATTTACTGATAACACTTTGTCTGTATCTGAATGAATGGTTATTAAATCTCATGAATAATGCAATAAAATTTTGTCACTTTTTCATTAATTTCGTGGTTAAATTGCATGTATAAAACACTTAGTATAAACTTACAGATATAGCAGTTCTTTGAAATCTTCAAAAGCTCCGGACGATAAAGTTGATATAGCATTATCACTGAGGTCGCTGAACAATGAACACAATTATTCATTTATCATGAAAGAATGAATTAACAGTGCATTTGTTTCTAACATCTACCGTATGTAGGTATATATTTTGCGAGTGGTCAATGTTTGCTATTTAAATAGGATAATACCGCAAACATATTTTTCCGCGGAAATTTCAATTTTAGTTTCAAAAGCAACCTTATAAGGTCCAAAATAAGTAATAAACACTTGCGAACGGGTGTATTTAAAATAATTAACGACTGCAAAAATAAGCCCATAAACAGTATATAAAAAAGTGCCATTAGTTTATGTACAATAAATGTGCTTAGTAAAAGGATAACATATGCATGCTATGAACAATGATAAAATACCGAAGTTACTATGAATTTTGTTTCTGCACATGCACATTTCGACAACTTATGTCTCTTCAGTGTCTCAACATATAAGGTCGATACATGCAATATTGAACATTATTTAAATTTTTAGTGAATGATTACAAGATGATAATCTTTTCAAACCATTTTTCGATGAAGAGATATTGTATGTAGACATTTATCTTGTCTTTTGTTATATTTGTATTTATTTAAGTAACATTACTTACCACCCTCCCCCACCCCCCCCCCTCTCTCTGTTTGTCTTTTCACTTATATTTTAAATAATTCCTCATCTATGTTTGGAATAATTCTATAAAGGTTTGATGGAGTTCAGACTGCCACGGAAAAGCAAAATGTCTTTATTCGGTGTATCTCTAAACTTTTTTTGTTTCATTCGTCATTTGTTTGTTCGTTTGTTTGTTTGTTTATTTGTTTTTTTTTCTTTTAAAAACAAGATGCCTGGCAAAATTAAAAGTACGTCGTACGTTTCACGAAGGAATGGATTCGACAAATTATACTTGACTTCTACTTTTCCTTTTTGAGTCTATTTTAGTTGGTTTCTTTCTGTATTTTGATTGTTTAATTGTCTTTTTCTTTTCTTTTCTTTTCATTTTTTATTTGTTTGTGTGTTTTAATTTTGTTCTTTTTTTGTTTTTTGTTTGGTTTTCTTTTGTTTGTTTGTTTGTTTTTCTTTTTTTGTTTTTTTTTTGTTTTTTGTTTTTGTTTTTGTTTTGTTTTTTGTTTATGTTTTTAGATTTAATTGTTGGTCTTCTGTTTCATTATATATCAATCATATAACAAGTGTAACAATTCTCCCTATGGATTGGTTTACTATAGGTTAGCCAGTTCCATAAAAAAAAAAATAAATAAAAAATGGCATGTAGGAATCTGAATTACCGTATTTCCTGGGACTAAAATTAAAACGATAGATTCTTCTAATTTTTCTTGATTTGAAGTTTACTAAAAAATCAATGGGTCACCTAATTCGTTTTTCCTTGAGAGGCTTCCAGGAATATCAAGATTTTGACCTTTTTAATACATATCACGAAAGGATATGGAGTTAGTGAACATGAGACCATAACATAATAATAGTCTATATCGATAGAAAATAATAGTTTATAATTCTTTGTACGAATAAAACAATATATTTTGATGAAAATGTAGTATGAAGTATTTTTGGAAATAGGAAATAAAATTTGTGTCACTTATCATTTGTTTGATAAAATCATGAAAATAAGATTTTGCACATATTACTTCTTTTAGAATTATCTATTTCTTTTTAATAAAGTGTCATATTTTGTAAGGTAGCAACTTAATTGTGCTTATCTTATTTGATCTATTATCAATAAGCTATTTATAATCATTTTCACAGCATTTTAATGACAAATTTAGATTTTCATCAGATTCGCAAATTGGATGCAGAGTTTTAGGCACCCGAATCATCTTAAGAAGACCTTTTATATTATCAATTCTTGATTGCAGAGAATATCTTACAAATATTTAATTTCAGTAGCATTTCTCATCTGAGGTACTTCTGTCAGTGAAGAATGTGTGCAGTCTAACTTTACTCCGTCAATATTGCATCTATCAATTCCAGTTTTTATTGGATAGGTAGTCATAATAACCACTGTTAGAATAATAAGAAGTAGGCAAATTTGGTACCCCATTTTATTTATCTACAACAAAATGGAAATAAAAATTAATGAATTTATTGAATTTAGATATTTTTTATTCTAATTTTACATTTTTATTACTATCTTTGATAATCTCCTTCTTTTAAAGAATACATCAGCTGCTATTTAAGTCCAGGTAATGCAATCTCGATTTTACAAAAAGGGTACCATCTGTAATCAGTATTAATAATAATGCGATGTAGTTTATGAAATTAATTCTTCATGTTTAATATAATAATTTAAAATTAGAAAATTTTGCTTCAAACTTAGGACTTTCTCCTTCATGCAAAGTTCTGTCTTTAGCTAGTTTTTGTTTCAATTTTAGTCCATTTGATTAATTGTTCTATAGCGCTTTTTATACATTCTTCGATTTCTGGATTTCCAATGTTTTGATCTGCACTGACACAATGATTGTCAAAATTGCCATATGCAGAAAACAAATTAACTGTCACTTCTACCCAATGAACTTGAAATTAAAGAGACAACCGACACATCCGATTCTGCTTCATACCTTGACCTTTTGTTATACATTGACGAACATGGACGTCTGAAATCTAGATTATATGACAAACGTGATTATTTTGACTTTCCAGTTGTGAACTTTCCCTTTCTCTGCAGCAATATACCTGCATCCCCAGCATATGGAGTATATATTTCACAGTTAATTCGTTACTGTAGAGCGTGCAGTACATACAGTGACTTTGTGGAAAGAGCAAAAGCACTGTCACAAAAACTGCTGAGTCAGGGATATGTTCAGCCTTTGTTACTTTCGTCCCTTCAGAAATTCTATGGCCGTCACCGCGACATCATAGATAGATATGAAATGTCAGTATCACAAATAAAAACTGACATTTTCAGCTAGATTCGCGTCTTCCCTGATTTGACATTACCGGTTTTGACTTTCCCCTGGATTGACCCACTGACAGTGTGACGGGTGCTGTGCACAGAGCAGGACATGCTTACCCTTCCGGGGCACCTGATGTCACTCTTGTTTATTGAGAGTTTACACTGTTAGTGTTTTAGTTTTGTGTGTTGTATATGTAATGTTCGTGTGTTTTGTGGGCATGTGGTGTCTTTGGTCTTCCGTCTTTTGGTGTTCTTGCTTTTGCCTTGTCTCTGGACTTTGATTTGTGTAATCTTGTGCTTTGTTCCTTCGGCATTCTACTGCCGTTGTTCGGTGTTTGTTTTATTGAAAACCTATAGAAAGCGTGTGTTCCTCCTTGACACAAAATGAAAACCTACCAAAGAAACAGTGCTGAAACAACAATGGTTTGATAATGGAGGTAGGGGATCAATTCATTAGAATATAATCTTGTTCAAAATGTCTAATACGATTGGATAAGTTTTATATAGTTAAAATTAATGTTTTTCGACATTATTTTGCAAAACACGTACAAAATACCAATTATCTACCTTTTCAAATCCTAAATACAACATGGATGACTCTTAATTTTATTTCAATTATATGCTGGTTCCCATACAATTAGTAGGAAGCATGGAGGGGAATTTTCGATCTCGTGGTCACGAAATAGAAAGCCGTGGTCACGAGATACTAACTTGTTCCCACGACTTAGTATGTCTCAGGAACGAGAGAGTATCGCGTAGCCGAGACATAGCCATCTCGTGTTCACGACTCAGTATCTCGTGAGAAAAAAATTTAGTATCTCGTGGGAAGGAGTAAGCTAGTAACGACTTAGTAAGTCGTTGGAACGAGATAGTATCTCATGGTCATGACATAGCTATCATGGCCACGACTAAGTATGTCGTGGGAACGAGATAGTATCGCGAGGCCACGAGATAAAAAAAAAATCACATGATCCCTCCATGCCTCCGGAAATTTGATTACCTGTTATACTGCATATTTTTAATATCGATTTCAAATCGCTGTTTTTACTTTATTAATTATGCGATCATTTTAGATCTAAAGCACCGTTGCAAAAAAATCTTCATAAATTGATCAGAAATGGATGGTTATTTCGTACTTAATCTCCTGAAAATTCATCTGACATGCTGGTAAATAAACACTGATTGGAAATTTGGACTTTTAAATATGATTTGAAAAAGTACAAATAACAATTTATTTTTGCAGATTTATATGAAACGGAATATAATCAAGGCAAAAGCAAACAATATCTAAATTTTGGTTTAAGTGTATAAAAATATTCTTATATTGAATTTAACTGGCTTTTAATTTTTTTATTATTATTATTATTTCTTAAATACAATGATTTTTTAAGAATTATTCATGTTTTGTCATATATAAGCTCAGTTGTTAACTTGATCATCGCCTATATATATTTTTAAGGTTTAAGGTGTCTGCAGGGTATTATAGAATTTTGTAAAATTGTCTGTGTAGAAACATTATTGTATTATTGTTCAAAATATGAAATGAAATTTGGGTGTAACCGTGCATTTCTACATAAAAATGATAGGAAAAATTAATATAAATCAAATCAAATCAAATACTTTATTGGCATGAATCCAAATTACAAGGATTATAACCAGGTACAAATGACATGACAACACAAAGGAACAAAAATAAACACATAAACATCAAACAATCATAAGAACACATACTAGTATATTCTACAACATTGTCCTAAACTGCAGAGGAGATGTTCAATATAAACAATAACTATATCAATAATAATTCTATATGTACAATATAATAAAAAAATATATACTGCTTAATTATATCTATCAAATATTATAGCCCTTCAGCTCCATGTTCAATTTATACATGTTATAAACACCAGTTATACATATTTTACACAAAATCTAGATCGGATACTGTAAAAATAAAGTTAAATTTTTCATATGGATCCATACTGGCAAAAGCAGGAATGACATCAGTTAATTTTTTAAATAGTTCTTCCCTTGATTTTGATAAAGATGGACATTTAATGGTAAAATGAAACTCATCTTCTACCCCATCTTTACATAAGGGGCAAATTCGTTGATTCAGGGGTAGATTTAGATATCGGCCCCTTTCAATATGAAGATAACTATTGGATATTCTTATCTTGGTGAAAACAGATACTTGGGATCTATCAATATCACAAAGTAGAACATTTTCTATTTTATATGTATTTTTAAATTCTTTATATGTTCTTAGTTTACTAGTATTGCCTTTAGAATGGTTATTATCTTCAGCAGCATCTGATATGCATTTTTTCCAAAAATGAATATAGTTTTCTCTTAGTTTCCTATTGACTGCATAAGTCAATCTGTTCTTTGACAATGTACATTGGTTTTCCCAAACATGATCAAAATTTATTTTTGATAAAAAGGCCTCAAACTTTTTACAAAAGCTGTCTTTTATGTAGATGTTCAAGGTATGCATATTTTGCAAGACAGTTATCTTTTAATTTTATCAAATGGTCCCAAAAACCAATGGCTGCAGCAATTGACGATATTGATAGTGGATATAACCCAAGTTCGGACAAAGCTGCTAAATTTGTTGCTTTCTTTGAAACACCTAAAATATATTTCGCATTTTTTGTTTTGTAATTGATTAGGAATAAAATGTTTATTTCTTGATTCTAATGTTTGATTATGTCTTATCAAAATATCCAAACACCAAATTTCTGAGCAGTATAAAAGAATTGGTTTGATACAAGAATCAAAATGCTTTAAATGTAGTTTGACATTAAGTCTGAGTATAGAGTTTTTCTTATACAAAACAAAGCTTTACTAGCTTTTTTTGATAGTTGATTTATTGCATAAGAGAAGTTGCCAGATGGTTTAAAAATAAGACCCAAGTATTTATATTCATTACACTGTTTAACAACTGTATTTTCGTAAAGAAATGTATATCCTTTAAGAATTTTTCCTGCTTTGTTAAAAATCATTATGTTGGATATGTATATGAGTGGATAACTTTTCATAATTTGCATGTGTTTTGAAATCATTATAAATCGTTTGAATGTAAAAAAATAAAAAATAGGGGTCACCGTTGAAATAAGAGAGATACATTACAAAATGTTATTTCTCTAGTGATATCTACATGAAATTCCTTTATCAAATTACCTCCCTTGTATAATATCACTGTTTTGTAAATTCAGCAACAGATTTGAAGCACACGTGTTTTAGTTCACCTTTTCACAATGAAAAAGTTATAAAAATGAATTGAGAAATTCAAATTTTAACTACTTTGGAACTTTCTTTACATTTTAAAGAAGTAGTTCAAATTTTAACTACTTTGGAACTTTCTTTACATTTTAAATAACTATTTTGTTACATTTCTTAATGAATTAAAAGTAAATGACCAAGTATAAGACAAAAAATGCGGAATAATACCACAAAGACACCTTAATATATGAGACACCATATTATATTATGTTAATACTGATTTCAAGGGGATAACTGAAGTTCGACATCGTGAATACGCATGTGCGTATCAAGGACCGTTCGATCCGACAGATACATCTCTATGGTTGATATTACATATCAGGATATTTTCTAATGAGTACTTTTTTTATTACGTTTAGGTAATGGCTTTCAATATTGTTCGAGTTTAATGCTGCTGATGAGAGGTTACTCTTTGAAATACGTGTTGAGCATTACGAAATTTACCGATTGTATGCAACTTTGGTATTGATTGTATTTTTTATGTTGACAAAAAATCTCCGACAGATAAAAAAAACCCAAAACAAAACGCAAAAATAAAAAAAAAACAAAACAAAAAACAAAAAACAAAATACGAAGAACAAAAAGCAAAAAAAGGGAAAAAAAATACAATACATAAGTAAAGTAAAATAAAATAAAATAAAATGTAAAAAAAGGGAATTCAGAATTAAAAAATAAGAAAATGAAATAACAATCTTCCACATACAGGATCATAGACGTCTTTTGTGAGGCTATAACATCTTGCAGATATGTGATAATTGATCGTTTGTAGGTTGTTGTTTCTGTAATTGGAAATACTTTATAACAATGCATTTAATATCAGCATTTCTATATTAAGTTCATCTATAGCAATTCACAAAGGATGAGTGGCAATAAGACCCATATTTGGCCCAAAAAATCAATTTGTTTAAAATAGTGTGATATTTATGGGAAATATTAACTATTACATCTGGCTACAAAGAAAACATATAATAATACGAATTCCTTTCATTTTGACGTTATTGTGACATCACAAGGAGCCGTCTTTTTGAAAGAAAATCAGAAAATCTGCAATTTTGAATGTTCTCAAAGCAAATTTTCTTTAAGTGAACATGGGGCACATGCAATCAACAACTTCAAACTTTCAGAAATGATGTATTTCACCATTTTACACATTTTGACTAAATATGAAGTTGTTATTCAGATGTGCCCATATTTTTCAAAGCACAAAAATGTGCAAAACACAGCAAATATCTATGAAATTCTGAATATTTCCAAAAATATAGCTTTTGAGTTAACTGATTATCATGAGAATCAATCTGATATGGAAAAAAGCTTTATCATTTTCATAAAGCCCTATATTTCTTCAATGTTTCAGGAACATAAGACATCTGTTTGTATAGTTTTGGTTTCATGGTAAATCTTGGGCCAAAAATGGGTCTTACTGCCACTCATCTTTTATTCTAAGCAAAAGATTTAAAAAATCACATATCTAATATGTTCTTATCACAGGGAAATTGCTGAAATACAGTTTTCATCTTTATCTAGGCAATTTTGAAATTACACTACGTGTTGCAAAATGTATTATTTATTAAATTTTCTAACATTTGTATTTAACATACCTGTAGCATCAAAACTTTATCATCTCCAGCACTTTGTCTCACTAACAGAAATACAAAGTACGTGTTCTGCACGTTCTGTAGTGTTCCGTTTTAAATCTAATTCTTCAGATGGAATTTCATCTGGTTGCTTGTGTGTTATAATTTTTTTTCAGATGTTAGGTGATTATCAACATCAACTTGGAAAAACAATCAAATATTTTTGTAACCTAATTGTTTGTGAACCGGAATAAATCAATGATTAAAAAAAATCAAATAACAAATGAATTATTTATTCATTGTCGACATACAATAAATATCCAAGTTTATAGGCAAACGACCATGTCATGAAAGGACTTTATTCGGATCAAATGACAATTCAGGTGTGCTTTTAGTGAAGAAAGTTCATTCGAGATTATACAATTTGTTAATATCAGTTTCTCGGGAAAGCTAATTAAAATTATATCTACAAATTATTCCGTATAAGGAACAATTGGTAGATGTCATTTTAATAAGTTTGATTATCGGGTAGTATCCTAGTTAACTGTGTGTCAAGCAATATGTTGTGTTGTGTTTTCCAACTTTCATTTGATTGCATTAATGCATTTTAAGAGAGAACTTTCTTTTTATATGCCCAGCAAATTTTGAAAAATATGCCGACTTCTTTATTGCGTTTTCCTCTCGTCAAAGTTAACTTAGGGGGGTAGTCTTGAGAACAGTCCTAAGTTAACTTGAAGTTAACTTGGAGCAGTCATAGAATCCTGACTGCTCTGACCAGTCATAGAGCCCTGACTGCTCTGACCATGCAGTCATAGAGCCCTGACAGCTCTAACCTGTCATAGAATCCTGGCTGATAAGATTAGTCGTATAGCTCTAAAACAATACAAGAACTGTGAATACTCAAAATTTTATATACGTCCGACATCCCCTACCAAGCGCACAAGATTCACACAACGAACGCATAAATTTTTCACACGTTGAGTGCAATTTTCATCAATTTTGCCGTAACCATATTAGAACTATCAGAAAACAGTCACTTGTAAGTACTCTAAAATTGTTATATCGTAAATTTCCGTCATTTTGTAAAATATACAATTAGATAAATAAATAAACAAAACCAGAGATATGTAATTATATGTTG
>MJUU01039634.1:38111-55730 GCA_002080025.1 Modiolus philippinarum
CCCCACCCCCGGATTATATGTCTCTGACAAAACTGAATAAAAATCAGTCCTGCAGTAGTAAATAAAATATCCTGAAAACAGCCACAAACATCAAATATTAGAAGAGGTGCAGATTTCATTTTCACGTTCAAATGATGCACCCACAATACTACAACTTGTTGTAATTTAACCTTAAATATATAAGAAAAAGTAGTTTTTCTTCATTCGATATTGGATATTGATGCCCACAATACTTCAACTTTCTGTAATTTAATCTAAAATATATAAGAAAAAGCAGATTTTCTTCATTCGATATTATATCGATGGCCCAAGTATCCAACTTTCTGTAATTTAACCTAATATATATAACAAAAGGCAGATTTTCTTCATTCAATATTATATTGATGCCCCCAATACGTCAAATTTCAGTAATTTAACCTAAAATATATAACAAGAAGCAGATTTTCCTCATTCGACATTATATCGATGCCCCCAATACTATAGCTTGCAATAACTTAACCTAAAATATATAAGAAAATGCAGATTTTCTTAATTCGATATTATATCGATGACCGCAATACTATTACTTGCTGAATTTTAACCTAAAATATATCAGAAAAAGCAGATTTTCTTCATTCGATATTATATTGATGCCCGCAATACTTCAACTTGCTGTAATTTAACATGAAATATATAAGAAAAGGCAGATTTTCTTCATTTCATATTATATGGATGGCCGCAATACTTCAACTTTCTGTAATTTAACATAAAATATATTAGAAAAGCAGATTTTCTTCATTCGATATTATATCGATGCCCGCAATACTTCAACTTGTTGTAATTTAACCTGAAATATATAAGAAAAAGCAGATTTTCTTCATTCGATATTATATCGATGTCCCAATACTCCAACTTTCTTTGATTTAACCTAAAATATAAGAAAAAGCAGATTTTCTTCATTTGATATTATATCGATGCCCGCAATACTTCAACTTGCTTGAATTTAACCTAAAATATATAAGAAAATGGTGAATAAAAGGATATGGAGTAAATGCATATGAGACAAAGTCTCTACAAATACATGTTAAAAAACAAGCAAAGGAACAACGCTTTTATTGTTGTTCTTCATCTTGAAGTCACAATGAGGCCTTCAACAATGAGCTTTGCTCATACCTCATAGTAAGTTCAAGACGGCCCCTAGCACCGGTTTAAGCGAAATTCTTTGCTAATTGTCGAGCAACGCTACATCCATGTCTTTCTTGGTCATGTGTGCGCAATGCCCGCAATACTTCAACTTTCTGTTATTTAACCTAAAATATATAAGAAAAAGCAGATTTTCTTCATTCGATATTATATCGATGCCTGCAATACTTCAACTTGTTGTAAATTAACCTTAAATATATGAGAAAAAGCAGATTTTTTTTTCATTCGATATTATATCGATGTCTGCAATACTTCAACTTTCTGTTATTTAATCTAAAATATATAAGAAAATTTAAAGCAGATTTTCTTCAGTCGATATTATATCCATGTCCGCAATACTTCAACTTGTTGTAATTTAACATGAAATATATAAGAAAAAGGCAGATTTTCTTCATTCGATATTATATCGATGGCCGCAATACCTCAGCTTTCTGTAATTGAACCTAAAATATGTAACAAAAGGCATATTTTCTTCATTCCATATTATATCGATGCCCGCAATACTTCAACTTTCTGTTATTTAACATAAATATATATAAGAACAAGCAGATTTTCTTCATTAATTTAACCTTAAATATATACAATGTAAGGAAAAGCAGATTTTTTTGATCCGATATTATATCGATGCCCGCAATACTTCAACTTGCTGTAATTTAACCTAAAATATATAAGAAAAAGCAGATTTACTTCATTTGATATTATATCGATGGCCCAATACTCCAACTTTCTGTCATTTAACCTAAAATATATAAGAAAAGGCAGATTTTCTTGATTCGATATTATATTGATGCCCGCAATACTTCAACTTGCTGTAATTTAATTGAAAATATATAAGAAAAGGCAGATTTTGTTTAGTCGATATCATATCGATGCCCACAATACTTCAATTTGCTGTAATTTAACATGAAATGTATAAGAAAAGGCAGATTTTCTTCTTTCGATATTATATCGATGCCCGCAATACTTCAACTTTCTGAAAGTTAACCTAAAATATATAACAAAAGGCAGATTTTCTTCATTCGATATTATATCGATGCCCGCAATACTTCAACTTTCTGTAAGTTAACCTAAAATATATAAGAAAAATCTGATTTTCTTTATTCGATATTATATCGATACCCGCAATATTTCAATTTGTTGTAATTAAACCTAAAATATATCAGAAAAAGCAGATTCATTTGATATCATATCGATGCCCGCAATACTTCAACTTGCTGTAATTTAACTTAAAATATATAAGAAAAAGCAGATTTTCTGTAGTCGATATTATATCGATGCCCACAATACTTCAACTTGCTGTAATTTAACATGAAATGTATAAGGAAAGGCAGATTTTCTTCATTCGATATTATATCGATGCCCGCAATACTTCAACTTTCTGTAATTTAACCTAAAATGTATAAGAAAGAACAGATTTTCTTCATTCGGTATTATATCGATGGCCCAATACTCCAACTTTCTGTAATTTAACCTAAAATATATAAGAAAAAGCAGATTTTCTTCATTCGACATTATATCGATGCCCGCAATACTTCAACTTGCTGTAATTTACCCTAAAATATAAAAGAAAAAGCAGATTTTCTTCATTCAATATTATATCGATACCCGCAATACTTCAACTTGCTGTAATTTACCATGAAATATATAAGGAAAGGCAGATTTACCTCATTCGATATTATTTCGATGGCCGCAATACTTCAACTTTTTGTAATTTAACCTAAAATATAAAACAAAAGGCAGATTTTCTTCATTCGATATTATATCGATGCCCGCAGTACTTCAACTTTCTGCTATTTAACCTAAAATATATAAGAAAAAGCAGATTTTCTTCATTCCATATTATATTGATGCCCGCAATACTTCAACTTGCTGTAATTTAACATGAAATATATAAGAAAAGGCAGATTTTCTTCATGAATAGTATAGCCCAAAACATTTGATACTCTATATGTTAATATGTTAATATTTTCTTAAGTTGTAAAGTTGCAGCCCGGGAGTGGCAGAACTTTGTAAATATCTATATTATCTTTTAAAAAGCAGAAATAAGGGGACGACCAGTTGATCTTCAGGGGTGGGAATGGGGTGTTTGTAGAAATAAGGGGACGACCAGTTGATTTTCAGGGGTGGAAATGGGGTGATTGTAGATAAATAATTTAATCTTGGTCCCAGCACGGACTTATATCAGTCCCAGGTCCCAGAGAAAACAAATAAATATTTTAATCCCACTTGTCGTGGAAATAAATAATTTATTTGTTCGAAATTTTCATGAAAATATTTGTTTTTTTAAGCAAAGAAACCGGGCAAATATATTTATAAAATGTGGTCTTTTGAATGAAAGTAGTAAACGTACGTTGCACGATACACGCAATGAACGTTACACGATATACGAACATGCTTTAAACAACGACTGCACACGATAAGCGCTAATTTGGGAATGTTGAACGTTTCCATTGCTGTAACATTAAAGCAGTCAGGGCTCTATGACAGGTCAGAGCAGTCGGGATTCTATGACTGGTTAGAGCGGTCAGGGCTCTATGACCCGAACAGGTCAGAGCAGTCAGGGCTCTACGACAAGAAGAGGTCAAAGAAGTCAGGATTCTATGACCAGAACAGGTCAGAGCAGTCAGGGCTCTAGAAGTTCTAAAGTTAACTTAGAGTAGCTATGACTGGTCTAAGTTAACTTGAAAACGGTCCTAATTAAGTTAACTTAGAAGAGCTTTTATGACTGGTTCAAGTTAACTTGGAGAGAGTTTATGTCTGCACCCTACTGTATTTTGTTTATTAGCTGATGAATATGAAATAAGATAACCTATTACTAAGTAGAATGCCAAACGGACAAAGGATTGATATTTACAGAAGTCAAAGTCTAGAGCCAAGGTTGATACGACAACACAGAGCAACATAGACATCAGACAGCAACAAAAAACGCAGAAATTAAAACACAACATTCAAAACCAAGACACTTACAGTATGAACTCAAATAAAACCGAGAATATCATCAGGCATTCCCGAAGGGTAGATATGTCTTGTTTTGTCAACAGCACATGACACACGGTCAGTTGGCTAATGCCATTTTCTATCCCTAGGACGAAACTTATTAAAATCTATATAATACGCGTTACTTCTCTAACCCTTAAACAGTTCGAAGATTAAATTTTGAATAGCTTTTGTCATCAATTTAGAATTAAAGCATTTTTAGGGAGAAATCGGTACCAAAAAATCACCAATGGATACAAAACTTAATTAAACAATGTTAGTCCCCGAGGGCATTCACCAGCCCAGTAGTCAGTACTTCGGTGCTAACCCGAAAGCCGGTTATTTTTGGAACCTTACAATATTTAAATTTTTGTAAATTTTGTTGAAAATTAAGGATTATCTCCCTAATTTTGGCTTAACATTTAGATCACATTGGTTATTTCTTCTCTATCAATTTTTAAATATCTTTGAGTATATGGACTTCCAAACATTTAGATTTTATCTGCACTGAAGAGACCTAAGTTGTCGAAATGCGTATATGCAGAAAGTAAATTCACAGTAACCTCGGTATTTAGTTATTTGATGTTCAAGACAAAAGCACTAAAGTAGATGCACTAGTTTTAAATGTTATCTGATGCATTGTCAGACCTCAGAAAACTATATTTCAGTTGTTCAAAATATGTCAAACCCCTTTAATAGCTCTGTTCTTAGCTGAGTTTGGGTTTTATATTTAGATCTTTTTGTTATTTGTTCTCTCTCAGTTTTAACATGTTTCCGGTCAATGGAATTCCATATGTTTTGGTTTGATCTGAACTGATGAGACACAAATTGTTGAAATGCGTACATACAGAAAATAAATTAAATCTAACTTCGGCATTATGTTATTTATTACCACTGGGCCGATGCCTCTGCTGAAGGACTGTTAGTCCCCGAGGGTATTCACCAACCCAGTAGTCAGTACTTCGGTGCTGACCCGAAAGCCGATTGTACTTGAACTTGCAATATCAAAATTTAACAAAATTTTGTTTAACTAAGGAGTGTCTCCTTCATGGATAGCTCTGTCCTTAGCTGAATTTTGGCTTTTATATTTAGATTTTTTTATTATTTGCTTTCTATCAGCTTTAACATATTTTTCCGTCAATGAATTTCCAAATATTTTGGTTTGATCGGCACTGATGAGACATAAGTTGTGGAAATGCGCACATGCAGAAAATAGATTACAATAACTTAGGTATCATATTATTTATTACAACTGGGCCGATTCTTCTGCTGATGGACTGTTAGTCCCCGATGTTATTTACCAACCCCGTAGTTAGTACTTCGGTGCTGACCATTGAAACTTGTAAGAACCTAATTTCACAAAATTTTGTTGAATGCTAAAGAGGATCTCCCTCATGTACAGCTCTGTCCTAAGCTAAATTTTGGCTTCTATATGTAGATCTTTTTCATTATTTGTTCTCTCTGCTTAAACATATTTTTCGGTCAATGGATTGCCAAATTTTTTGGTTTGATCTGCACTGAATTGACATAGGTTTTCGAAATGCGCATATACATAAACTAAGTTAACAGTTACGTCGGTATTTTAATATTTATTACCACTGGGCCGATGCCTCTGCTGGTTGACTGTTAGTCCCCGAGGATATTAATCAAACCAGTAGTTAGTACGTCGGTGCAAACCAGAAAAGCGATTGTATTGAAACTTGCAATATCTAAATTCCACAAAATTTTGGTTTTAACTAAGGAGTATATCCCTCATGCATAGCACTGTCCTTAACTGAATTTTGGCTTTTATATTTAGATTTTTTTATTATTTGCTTTCTATCAGCTTTAATATATATTTTTCCGTCAATGAATTTCCAAATATTTTGGTTTGATCGGCACTGATGAGACATAAGTTGTGGAAATGCGCACATGCAGAAAATAGATTACAATAACTTAGGTATCATATTATTTATTACAACTGGGCCGATTCTTCTGCTGATGGACTGTTAGTGCCCGATGTTATTTACCAACCCCGTAGTTAGTACTTCGGTGCTGACCATTGAAACTTGTAAGAACCTAATTTCACAAAATTTTGTTGAATGCTAAAGAGGATCTCCCTCATGTACAGCTCTGTCCTAAGCTAAATTTTGGCTTCTATATGTAGATCTTTTTCATTATTTGTTCTCTCTGCTTAAACATATTTTTCGGTCAATGGATTGCCAATTTTTTTGGTTTGATCTGCACTGAATTGACATAAGTTTTCGAAATGCGCATATACATAAACTAAGTTAACAGTTACGTCGGTATTTTAATATTTATTACCACTGGGCCGATGCCTCTGCTGGTTGACTGTTAGTCCCCGAGGATATTAATCAAACCAGTAGTTAGTACGTCGGTGCAAACCAGAAAAGCGATTGTATTGAAACTTGCAATATCTAAATTCCACAAAATTTTGTTTTTAACTAAGGAGTATATCCCTCATGCATAGCTCTGTCCTTAACTGAATTTTGGCTTTTATATTTAGATTTTTTTATTATTTGCTTTCTATCAGCTTTAACATATTTTTCCGTCAATGAATTTCCAAATATTTTGGTTTGATCGGCACTCATGAGACATAAGTTGTGGAAATGCGCACATGCAGAAAATAGATTACAATAACTTAGGTATCATATTATTTATTACAACTGGGCCGATTCTTCTGCTGATGGACTGTTAGTCCCCGATGTTATTTACCAACCCCGTAGTTAGTACTTCGGTGCTGACCATTGAAACTTGTAAGAACCTAATTTCACAAAATTTTGTTGAATGCTAAAGAGGATCTCCCTCATGTACAGCTCTGTCCTAAGCTAAATTTTGGCTTCTATATGTAGATCTTTTTCATTATTTGTTCTCTCTGCTTAAACATATTTTTCGGTCAATGGATTGCCAAATTTTTTGGTTTGATCTGCACTGAATTGACATAAGTTTTCGAAATGCGCATATACATAAACTAAGTTAACAGTTACGTCGGTATTTTAATATTTATTACCACTGGGCCGATGCCTCTGCTGGTTGACTGTTAGTCCCCGAGGATATTAATCAAACCAGTAGTTAGTACGTCGGTGCAAACCAGAAAAGCGATTGTATTGAAACTTGCAATATCTAAATTCCACAAAATTTTGTTTTTAACTAAGGAGTATATCCCTCATGCATAGCTCTGTCCTTAACTGAATTTTGGCTTTTATATTTAGATCCTTTTGATTATTTGTTCTCTATCAGCTTTAACATGTTTTTCGGCTAATGTACCTCCACCTCTTTTGGTTTGTTCGGCACTGATGAGACATTAGTTGTCGAAATGCGTATATGCAGAAAATAAATTAACAGTAACTTCGGTATTTTATTATTTAATTTGACGTTTACTTTTAATTACTACATTCATATTAGCAGGTTATGAATATATAAGGATTTTACCGATGTAAATTTCCTTCATATAATTATTATTTATATATGCAAGTTCAAAAAACAAAGCTGAAAGCGTGAAAAGGAAATACGATATTAAACTCTTTACTTTTCAGGTCACAATACACTGTAGTAGTACATTTTGTGTCACTTTCATGAGAATTGCAAATGGTCTTTAGCGGGAGAAGAAACGAGGCATAAACTCTCATAGAAGAAAAGGTCATGGAAAATTCTTCCCCAATCGAGATAAGCTTTACAATTAGTAACGTTTTTGTTTTTGGATTCATTTTCTGTGAAGAATTCCTCCTGGAAATTAAGCCATTAAATACAAACTACGTTTTAAATCGAGCCTAGATTATGTAAACAATAATGTGAATAATAATATCAAAAACCCACCTTCATATCCATTAATCAGTTTATAACGAGTAAGATTTACCCTGAGGTATCAAGGATTAATAGATTAAACTCAACTGACAAAGGGCGCAATGACATTAAAAAATATAACGTCTTAAGCATTTCGAAATACCAGTTCTGGCTCTGTATTATTAATAATGGAGTTGTCAATTTCAATATTTTTCTCTTCTTGACATATAATGAATTTGCAACTTTTAATCTGTATGACTCTATGCATAACCTTTGATTTCTTTCTAGTCATACAAATTTTTATTCTGAAATGCTATTTCCTTAAACTTTTTACTGTTTTAAACTTCAGATATGTAAGCCGAAAAGGAATTCGTATCAACAACAATTTTGTAGGAATACATGAGTATATAAAGAACAAATCAATTTCGAAATCGTTCAAAAAGAAAAAAATCAAAATAAGAATATATAGAAAATATTTATATTCATAACTATCGCCAAGGTAAAGGTGTTTAAAAATAATTCATGCAAATTCAATTGATAATATAACAATTTTAGCCATTTTACTTTGTCGATAAATTGTTTTATCGGCCAAGAAATTCATTTTGACCTACTAGAATTTCTTAGGTCGATATAACATAGAATTGGCATATACATAGGACATAATTGTACAATAACAAAATTGTCTCTTTATGACGCAAATGTATTATCAATGTTGTCTCTCTGTCTATAAACATGAGCAAAATAGTTTGCTCTATGGCAGTACATTTACCATAATAGATACACAAGAAAAGTTAATTTTTGAATATTTTAATAAATTTTATCAATAAAAATGCATCGATATAATTGATAGGTTTAAATACATGTTGATGTATTTAATTCACATATCAACCTCCTGAACGACATGAAAAGTGTTTATCAACACCTCGAGTGATTTAGGAAGAGGACAGATCGGTACCATAAACAAAAATAATGTAGACAAAATCAAATTGAAAAATTTAAAACTGTATCAGGATGCTGAAACAACGTATCTAACTGTTCAGCAACCTTCCTGTAAATTTTCATCCGATTCCGGGCACTTTGATTTTCCCGCCTTTTTTTTCCATGGCAACATATGCCATTTTGAAGTCTTGGAGACCAGAGAACAATTCATCATGTCTTAAACAACTATCCTGTAAATTTTCATCTAATTCCGAGCACTTTGGTTTTCCCGCCTTTTTTGCCGTTTCCATGGCAACCGGTGCCAATTTGAAGTCTTGGACACCGGAAGCTATTCATCATGTCTTAAGCAACCTTCCTGTAAATTTTCATCCATTGCGAGCACTTTGATTTTCCCGCCTTTTTGCCGTTTCCATGGCAACAGATGCCATTTTGAAGTCTTGGAGACCAGAAACCAATTCTCATGTCTTAAACAACCTTCCTGTAAATTTTCATCCAATTCTGAGCACTTTGATTTTCCCGCCTGTTTTGCCGTTTCCATTGCAACCGGTGCTAATTTGAAAATTCCAAGACCTGTGTGCATCCTCCGGGATACGGATCCATCTTGTTGTGAAGTTTGGTGAAGATCCGACCATTAGTTTCCGAGAAAATGGTCGGACAAATTTCGAGGCGGAAGAAGAAGAATAAAAACTTTTAACTGTATCAGAATGCTGATATAAAAGTCTCCCTAACGAACTCCCATATCAAAGATCAGGGCTAAAAATAACTTACACACCCCCTATGCAACATGTCTGTCGAGTTTTATTCAAATCTGAGCACTTTGAATTTATCCGCCTTTTTTCCATTTCCATGGCAAAAGTTACCATTTTGAAGTCTTGGAGACCAAAAACACATTTTCCACATCTTAGGTTACCTTCCTTTGAAGTTTCATTCAATTCTGAACATTTTTATTTCCCCGCCTTTTTTGCCTTTACCATGGCAACGGGTGCCACTTTTAAGTCTTGGACCGCAGAAACCAATAACCCATGTTCTAAGCTACCTTCCTGAAAAGTTTCATCCAATTTCGGAGCACTTTAACTTTCCCGTCTTTTTTCCTTTCCATGGCAACCGGTGCCATTTTGAAAATTCCAAAACCCGCTTGCACCTTTCAGGATAGGGGTCCATCTTTCTGTGAAGTTTGGTCAAGATCCGACCATTAGTGTCCTAGAAAGTGGTCGAACAAATTTTTGGCGGAAAGAGAAGAAGGACAAGAATAACTAGATTTGCAAATGCAAGCAGTAGGCGATGTCGCCCCTGACAGCCAATTCAATGATTTCAGCTTGTTAGCAGCATCAAAATCTATCTAGAAATCAAATTTCGTTGAAATCGGACAAAGTTGAAATTTTAAGTATTTTGGCGGCCATCTTGGAAATGGCAGCCATTTTGAAAAAAAAAATCCTTTCATACTCCCCTCTTGATGGTGATCCAACTTTGTACCAAATATGATTGAATTGTGCCCAAGCATGATTGAGAAAATTTCAATTTTCATTGAAATTGGACGAATTTCGAATTTTTCGTATTTCGGTCGCCATCTTAGGAATGGCCGCCACTTCGAAAACATTTTTCTTGCATGCACCCCTCCAGATAGTGTACCAAATATGAATGATTTCTATCAAAGCATTGTTGAGATATAAGCCGGACAAACAGAGGTGGAAGAAAGAAAGAAAGAAAGAAAGCGTAATAATAAAAATAACGAGTGATGCTATGTTTGCATGCAAACACAAGTCACCCAAACCAGATTCCATTCCAAAGTGCTTTTTGAAAAATGCTGTGTTGTATATTTATCACCAATGGTTGAAATAATGTGTTCTAAAATATTTGTTTCTATTCCTTATGTAAGAACTAGTGTCATAAACTCATTATCTTTTCGTTTATCAGTGTTAGTAGTACTTTGATTCACAGGTTAACACTTCATAGGTATATGTACTGGATTGCATCAGAAAGAAAGTTGCGTCATAATGGTTTCATTATTGATTCATTGATGAAACCAACATTAAAAGCTTAATATGTACATTTTTTATACTTAAACGTGAAATAAAGCTTTAGAGCTGTGACCTTGACCTCATTTTGAAGGTCTAGACTTCCTGAACATTTTGTACGTTGAATGTTTTTTAGTATCTTCAATGGTATTTGAGCTATAAGCAAAAGACACAAAATTCGGACATCAAAATCGGTTTTCGGTCAATAACAGAAAACGTTTGGTCCGATAAATTTGGACCCATGTAACAAATGTAGATCTTTACAAGACACACATTTTTGCCATTACATAGCTTTCAGCTATCTATTACGGTTTATGAGTTATTACAAAAACAAGATCTAGGGTCAAAGTTCAAAGTGACCAATGACATTTTTAAATGTAACACATATCACCTGAGTTGAATGGAAAAGATTTCACGTTTCTATCTCTTACCGTTTTCGAGAAAAAAACCTGCTAAAAGAGGTGACGAAACTTTTAAGGGGCATAACTCTTGAACGGTACATCATAGAATTTCGGTCCAAATCTAAAAAAGGTCCGTCCTGACCTAATAAACATTTTTGTCATAACAATTAATCAGCTATCATTTACAGTTTTCGAGATATCCCAATCACAAGATTTGAGGTCAAAGTTCATAGTGACCAATGACCGTGGTCATTTTTGAAATTTTTAGACCTTCATGCACATCTTAGGGTTGGTATCTACAATGGTACCAAGTTTCATAAAATTTGGAATACCCATCTCTGAGATAATGTTTGGACAATGTTTGAAATATCATTGAGGAATAATAATAATAACGAGTAATGATACGTTTGCATGCAAACACAAGTCACCCAAATCAGTTTCCATACCCAATTGCTCTTTGAAAAAATGTTGTGTTGTTAATTTATCATCAATGATTGTAATAATGTTTTCGGAGTTAATTGTTTTTTATTCCTCATATCAGAATTAGTGTTTAAAACTCATTATGTTTTAACCATCAGTGCTAGTATTGCTTTGATTCGCAGATTAAGATATTTTCTTTATTGCGTCAGAAAGGAAGTTGTGTCATAATGTTCTCATTATTGATTCATCAATGAAACCAACATTCCAAGCTTAATATGTGTATTAATTGATACTTTAACGTGAAATAAAGTTTTTGGGCTGTGACCTTGACCTTTGACCTTGACCTCAATTTGAAGGTCGCATTTTCCTGAACATTTTGTATGTTGAACTTCAATAGTATTTACGCTATACGCAAAAACCCCCAAAATCGGACACCAAAATCTGTTTTCGGTCCATAGACTAAAAACGGTTGGTCCAATAATTTTGGACCCATGTAATAAATGTAGATCTTAACAAGACGCAAATTTTCTCAATTACATTTCATCAGCTATCTATTACGGTTTAAGAGTTATTACACAAACAAGGTCTGAGGTCAAAGTTCAAAGTGACCAGTGACCTTTGACCTTGACATTTTTAAATGTAACACATAGCACCTAAGATGAATGGAAAATGTTTCAGGTTTCTATCTCTTACCGTTTTCGAGCAAAACATGTTTAAAGATATGACGAAATTTTCAAGGGGCATAACTCGTGAACCGTTGACCAGAGCATTTCGGTCCAAATGTAACGAATGTCCGTCATAACCAACCAAACATTTTTGTCATTTCATTTAATCATTTATCTTTTACGGTTTCAAAGTTATTTCAATAAGAAGGTTTGAGGTCAAAGTTCGAAGTGACCAATGACCGTGGTCATTTTGGAAATTTTTAGACCTTCCTACACATCTTGGGGTTAGTATCTACAATGGTACCAAGTTTCATAAAGTTTGGTCCAGCCATCTCTGAGAAAATGTTTGGACAATGTTTGAAAAATCATTGATGAATAATAATAATAATAACGAGTGATGATATGTTTGCATGCAAACACAAGTCACCCAAACCAGATTCCATACTCAATTGCTCTTTGAAAAAAAGCTGTGTTGTATATTTACCACCAATGATTGTAATAATTTGTTCTGAAGTATATTTTTTTTAATTCCTCATGTAAGAATTAGTTTCTTAAGCTCAATATGTCTTCGTCTATCAGTGCTATTAGTGCTTTGATTCACAGGTCAAATTAACCTCGATTACATCAAAAAAATTGCGTCATAGTGTTTTCATTATTGATTAATCGATAAAACCAAAATTCCAAGCTTAATATGCGTATTTATTGATACTTTAACATGAAATAAGGTGTGGGGGTGTGACCTTGACCTTTAACCTTAACCTCATTTTGAAGGTCCCGTCTTCCTGAACATTTTGTTTGTTGAATATCTTTTTGTATCTTCAATGGTACATTTGTATTTGAGCTACAAGCAAAAAACCCAAATTCGGACATAAAAAATCGGTTTCTGGTCCATAGACCAAAAATGGTTGGTCCAATAATTTTGGACCCAATGTAACAAGTGTAGATCTTAACGAGACACACATTTTTTGCAATTACATGTTTTCAGCTATCTATTTACGTTTAAGTGTTATCACTACAAATGTAAAACAAGGTCTAGGATCAAAGTTCAAAGTTACCAATGACCTTTGACCTTGGCATTTTTAAATGTTACACATATCATGTAAGTTGAATGGAAAAGGTTCCAGGTTTCTATGATCTCTTACCGTTTTCGAGAAAAAACATGTTCAAAGGTATGAGGAAATTTTCAATGGGCATAACTCACGAAGGGTTGACAATAGAGTTTCGGTCCAAATATAACGAATGTCCGTCATGACCAAACAAACATTTTTGTCATAATATTTAATCATCTACCTTTTATGGTTTCAGAGTTATTCCAATAAGAAGATTTGAGGTCAAAGTTCAGAGTGACCAATGACCGTGGTCATTTTGGAAATTTTTAAAACTTCCTGCACATCTTGGAATTGGTATCTACAATGGTACCAAGTTTCATTGAGTTTGGACCAACCATCTTTGAGAAAATGGGTGGACAAAATTAGAATCATTGGGTAATAATAACAAAAAATAAAAAGTGATAACTGTGTTCGCAAGCGAAACACAAAAGTCTCCTAAACGAACTCCCATATCAGATTTCAAGGCATTATGAGACTCCCTCCAGAAGAAAATTTGGGCAGGAGTTCCCCTTAATAACTATGTAATACATATTTCTCAAAATTCCTTCTTTTTTTTATCAGAAAACCCAATTTAAAAAAAAAAAAAAGTTCTGGTTTTGCTTCCATTGCAACCAAATGCTCTTTTGGGCAGGGGTTCCCCTTATAACCTATATAATGCATATTTCCCAAAATTCCTTTTTTTTATCAGAAAACCCTATTTTTCAAAAAAAAAAAAATAAATAAAATAAAAATAAAAAAAAAAAATAAAGTCCTGGTTTTGTGTCCATGGCAACCAAATACTCTTTCGTCATATCGCACAATTTCAGACCCTTCCCCCCAAAAAATGGGCTTGGGTTCACCTTAATACCTATGTAATACATATTTCTCAAAATTCCTCCTTTTTTATAAAAAAAAAACAGATTTTTCAAAAAAGTTAGTTTCTGGTTTTGTTTACATGAACCAAATGCTCCTTTGACCATTACATCCAATTTCAAACCCTTTCAAAAAAAATTGGGCAGGGGTTCCCCTTTTAAGCTATGTAATACATATTTCTCAAAATTCCTTCTTTTTTACCATATAACCTGATTTAAAAAAAAAATAATTATTATAAATTTCTGGTTTTGTTTCTGTGGCAACCAAATGCTATTTATCCTTTACACTCTATTTCAGACCTCTGTCCAAAGAAAATTTGGGCAGGGGTTCCCCTTATAACCTTTGTAATACATATTTCTCAAAATTCCTTCTTTTTATATCAGAAAACCAGATTTTTAAAAAAAAATTAAATCTTGTTTTGTTTCTATGGCAACCAAATGCTCTTTGTCCATCACTGCCAATTTCAGACCTCTTTCGAAAGAAAATTTGGACAGGGGTTCCCCTTATAACCTATGTAATATACATTTCTCAAAATTCCTTCTTTTTTATCAGACACAATTTTAGACCATTTCCCCCAAAAAATTTGGGCAGGGGTCCCCCTTAATACCTTTTTGTAATACATATTTCTCAAAATTCCTTCTTTTTTTATAAAAAAAACAGATTGAAAAAAATAAGTATCTGTTTTTGTTTCCATGGCAACCAAATGCTCTTTTGACCATAACTTTCAATTTCAGATCCTTTCAAAAAAAAAAATGGGCAGGGGTTCCCCTTATAAGCTATGTAATACATATTTCTCAAAATTCCTTCTTTTTTATCAGAAAACCTGATTTTTCCAAAAAATAAGGTTCTGGTTTTGTTTCCATGGCACCCAAATGCTCTTTTGTCATTACACATAATTTCAGACAATTTCCCCAAAAAAAAATTGGGCAGGGCTTCCCCTTAATACCTTTTGTAATACATATTTCTCAAAATTCCTTCTTTTTTATCAAAAAAATAGATTAAAAAAAAAAATAAGTGTCTGGTTTTGTTTCGATGACAAACAGGTGCTTTTTTGTCCATTATACCCAATTGAGACCCTTTCAAAAAAAAAATTGGGCAGGGGTTCCCCGTATAAGCTATGCAATACATATTTCTCAAAATTCCTTCTTTTTTATCAGAAAACCTGATTTTTCCAAAAATAAGGTTCTGGTTTTGTTTCCATGGCGACCAAATGCTCCTTTGTCATTACACATAATTTCAGACACTTTCCCAAAAAATAATTGGGCAGGGGTTCCCCTTTATACCTTTTGTAATACATATTTCTCGAAATTCCTTCTTTTTTATCAAAAAACTTAATTTTTCCAAAAAAATAAGGTTCTGGTTTTGTTTCCATGGCAACCAAATGCTCTTTTGTCCATTACACATCACTTCAGACACTTTCGCAAAAAATAATTGGGCAGAGGTTCCCCTTTATACCTTTGTAATACATATTTCTCAAAATCCCTTCTTTTTTATCAAAAAACCTGATTTTTTAAAAGAATAAATATCTGGTTTTGTTTCCATGGCAACCAAATGCTCTTTGTCTATTTCATCCAATTTTAGACCTCTTTCCAAAGAAAATTTGGGCAGGGGTTCCCCTTATAAGCTATGTAATACATATTTCCTAAAATTCCTTCTTTTTTATCAGAAAACTTGATTTGTCAAAAAAATAAGGTTCTGGTTTTGTTTCAATGACAACCAAATGCTCTTTTTTTATTACACATAATTTCAGACACTTTCCCAAAAAATAAAATTGGGCAGGGGTTCCCTTAATACCTTTTGTAATACATATTTCTCAAAATTCCTTCTTTTTTATCAAAAAACTTAATTTTTCCAAAAAAATAAGGTTCTGGTTTTGTTTCCATGACAACCAAATGCTCTTTTGTCATTACACATAATTTCAGACACTTTCCCCCAAAAAAATGGTCAGGGGTTCCCCTTAATACCTTTGTAATACATATTTCTCAAAATTCCTACTTTTTTATAAAAAAAAAACCTGATTTAAAGAAATAATAAATCTCTGGTTTTGTTTCCATGGCAACCAAATGCTCTTTATCAATTTCATCCAATTTTAGACCTCTTTCCAAAGAAAATTTGGGCAGGGGTTCCCCTTAAAACCTATGTAATACATATTTCTCAAAATTCGTTCTTTTTTTATTAAAAAACCCAATTTTTCCAAAAAAATAAGTTTCTGGTTTTGTTTCCATGGCAACCAAATCAATGCTCTTTTGTCATTACACATAATTCAGACACTTTCCCAAAAAAATTTGGGCAGGGGTTCCCCTTATAACCTATATAATGCATATTTCCCAAAATTCCTTTTTTTTATCAGAAAACCCTATTTTTCAAAAAAAAAAATTAAATAGAAAAAAAATAAATAAAGTCCTGGTTTTGTTTCCATGGCAATCAAATACTCTTTCGTCATATCGCACAATTTCAGACCCTTCCCCCCAAAAAATTTTGGCAGGGGTTCCCCTTATAAGCTATGTAATGCATATTTCTCAAAATTCCTACTTTTTAATCAGAAAACCAGATTTTCCAAAAAAAAGTTTCTGGTTTTGTTTCCATGGCAACCAAATGCTCTTTTGTCCATATAAGCCAATTTCAGACCTCCTTCCATAGAATTGGAGAAGGGTTCCCCCTATAACATATTTAATATGTATTGCTGTAATCAAAATATGATCACTAGCAAATACTATTATTTTCTCAAAATTTCCATTATTTGGTTTTCCCTTATCCAATTGGTTTCCATGACAACCGAAATTATTTTGAAATTTTCAAGGCTGTAGTACCCTTTCTTACATAACAAACACATTTCCTATGAAGTTTCATCGTTGCTAGTATTAAAAGTTTTTGAGATACTGTGAGAAATAAGATGAAAAATATCTAAAATTTCATTTCCCCATAGGGTTAAAATTGGCGACCCCACCCCTTTCTGAGCCCCCAAATGTACCCTTAATGAACCCTCTTTGGAATTTTTTTTTATGCACAACTACATACATGGGGTCAACATCCTACAAAGTTTGAAAGTTCTAGGTGTAATGGTCTCTGAGACCTGGTTC
This sequence comes from Modiolus philippinarum, assembly GCA_002080025.1. Classification (NCBI taxonomy): domain Eukaryota; kingdom Metazoa; phylum Mollusca; class Bivalvia; order Mytilida; family Modiolidae; genus Modiolus; species Modiolus philippinarum. The sequence goes on from MJUU01039634.1 coordinate 55,534, forward strand.
GGACAAGTTCATGGAGACGAGAATAAAGAAAGAAATCGGAATAATAATAAGAAACGCAACAAAAACAATAATTTTGAAATTTTCTTTCGCATAAATACCTTCCTTTCATCTTGTTAAACATTTATACAAAATATGAACAAATTCTGCAAAGCAGTTCCTTAGATATTGAATCCTCAACGTAAAATGGCAGCCATTTT
>MJUU01039634.1:65434-123646 GCA_002080025.1 Modiolus philippinarum
TGTTCCTTTGTTTTATCTTTGTGTGCCTCTATATTGCCATGTTTTTGTTCCTTTGTTTTATCTTTGTGTGCCTGTATATTGCCATGTTTTTGTTCCTTTGTTTAATCTTTGTGTGCCTGTATATTGCCATGTTTTTGTTCCTTTGTTTTAATTTTGTGTGCCTCTATAATTGCCATGTTTTTGTTCCTTTTTTATCTTTGTGTGCCTCTACATTGCCATGTTTTTGTTCCTTTTTTATCTTTGTGTGCCTCTATATTGCCATGGTTTTGTTCGTTTGTTTTATCTTTGTGTGCCTCTATATTGCCATGTTTTTCTTCCTTTGTTTTATCTTTGTGTGCCTGTCTATTGCCATGTTTTGGTGCCTTTGTTTTATTTTTGTGTGCCTCTATATTGCCATGTTTTTGTTCTAGATTCTAGATACTAACTACCAGCACCTGATGATGCCTCCATTTTGTACTGGGTTTACACTGCTAGTGCTGTACGTTTTCTGATGTTCTCTTTGTTTTTGTCCCTTTGTTTTATCTTTGTGTGCCTCTATATTGCCATGTTTGTCCCTTTGTTTTATCTTTGTGTGCCTCTATATTGCCATGTTCCTGTTCCTTTGTTTTATCTTTGTGTGCCTCTATATTGCCATGTTTTTGTTCCTTTGTTTTATCTTTGTGTGCCTCTATATTGCCATGTTTCTGTTCCTTTGTTTTATCTTTGTGTGCCTCTATATTGTCAAGTTTTTGTTCTAGATTCTAGATAGTAACTGCCAGCACCTGATGATGCCTCCATTTTGTACTGGGTTTACACTGCTAGTGCTGTGCGTTTTTTGATGTTCTCTTGTTTTATGTTCCTTTGTTGTATCTTTGTGTGCCTCTATATTGCCATGTTTTTGTTCTAGATTCTAGATAGTGAGTGCCAGCACCTGATGATGCCTCCATTTTGTACTGGGTGTACACTACTAGTGCTGTACGTTTTTGATGTTCTCTTGTTTTATGTTCCTTTGTTTTATCTTTGTGTGCCTCTATATTGCCATGTTTTTGTTCTAGATTCTAGATAGTAAGTGCCAGCACCCGATGATGCATCCATTTTGTACTGGGTTTACACTGCTAGTGCTGTACGTTTTTGATGTTCTCTTTGTTTTTTTTTGTTTTTTTTTATATTTGTGTGCCTCTATAATGCCATGTTTTTGTTCTAGATTCTAGATAGTAACTGCCAGCACCAGATGATGCCTCCATTTTGTACTGGGTTTACACTGCTAGTGCTGTACGTTTATGATGTTCTCTTTGTATTTGTTCCTTTGTTTTATCTTTGTGTGCCTCTATATTGCCATGTTTTTGTTCCTTTGTTTTATCTTTGTGTGCCTCTATATTGCCATGTTTTTGTTACTTTGTTTTATCTTTGTGTGGCTCTATATTGCCATGTTTTTGTTCCTTTGTTTTATCTTTGTGTGGCTCTATATTGCCATGATTTTGTTCCTTTGTTTTATCTTTGTGTGCCTCTATATTGTCATGTTTTTGTTCTAGATTCTAGATAGTAACTGCCAATTCTTGATGATGCCTCAATTTGGTACTGTGTTTATACTGCTACTGCTGTACGTTTTTGATGTCCTCTTGTTTTATTTTCCTTTGCTTTATCTTTGTGTGCCTCTATATTGCCATGTTTTTGTTCTAGATTCTAGATAGTAAGTGCCAGCACCTGATGATGCCTCCATTTTGTACTTGGTTTACACTGCTAGTGCTGTACGTTTTTGATATTCTCTTTGTTTTTGTTCCTTTGTTTTATCTTTGAGTGTCTCTACATTGCCATACTTTTTTGTTCTAAATTTCAGACTAATGACCTTGCATTCTTGTTCATTTTTGTTTATTTGTTTTGTCTTTGTCATACTTTCTCAATTCGTGTTGCTGTGAATTGCCGTGATTATGCGCATATGCAGAAAGAAAAATTCACAGTAACTTCGGTATTTAGTTATTTGGATTTATAATTTTAGAATATCCCCTTTCCTCGTTCTTGCTTCGGTATTTGTTTGCCGATGTATTGGTATTCATGTTTTTTATGGATCCGAAAAGGGTTTGTTAGTTGCCTCGTGTGATCCTCGAGAATCCACGATACCATTGCAATTCTAGTACGATGTCTCATAAATGCTTTGTGTCCAACCTGTGGTAAAATCGCAATATATTTAATTAAGGCTGTTCAAACATCTTAACAGGTAATCTTTTTATTGTTAATAGCTTTAATGTCCATACAAAAGTATTTGATACAAAGGTATAACAAATTAATATGTTTTTCCAGTTCTTGTAGAATGTTTAATTGGCGGACTGGAAATTTGTTGTCTATTGGCGGAATGGAAATGTGTTGTCTTTACATAGTAATACTCTATTTATCCTATTAGAAACGAAATAATTCATGGGATCTCCAAAATATACTGATGCTGCGTTCACACGGGCGTTTTAATCCGAACCGAATTTACATTCAATTAGAAATAAACGCTAATTCTGTCAAACGGTTTTGTAACTGTTAGGATATGAATCGTTTTCCAATGCTAAGCTAATTCGAATTAACTAATGCGAATTCTATTCGATTTTCGTGTGAACGCAGCATGATTTTACCACAGGTTGGCCCTTATGTCGATATTTTAAATTATTCGACATAAAGGGCCAACCCGTGGTAGGATCAAGATATATTGATGCTCCTAGGAATTATTTCTAAATTTGAAAATCTTGTCCACGTGAACAAGACGTTGAAGCATTTTGACGTCAAAATACTTGCCTGAAACGTCGTATGGTTTGATAAAATTTATGCGCCCGAAGTTCCAACATTAAACGGTGCAGCGGTTGTAAGAGCACTTTGCCAGTAAATTGTAAATTTGTTGAATATCCTGCATCCATGAGTAAATGAACGTAGATGTAGCGTTGTCCGTCAATTAACAATTAATGCCACTAAAATCGGTGCTAGGGACAGTCCTGACATTACTAAGAGGTATACGTAAATATCATTGTTGCAAGCCTCATGGTAACTTAAAGATGAAGAACAACAGCGTTGTTCCATTGAATTAATTTACGTTCTTTCATATTTACTCTATATCCTTTCCTGGTTAATTACTTACTCTATTCGCAATAAAGTGTAATGATTATTATTCAGTTAAGTTGGAAACATGCACCTGTTGACAATCCTGTTTTTAGTTCTTCACACTGTTAAAGATTCATTTTTTGTGACGTTTATGATATGTTTGGTTTCTTTCGTCCTTGTCATTTACATTTTCTATCTTTATGTGGTTTTCATATTGCCATGTTTTCTGAATTTATTATTTTGGTTGTTTTGATATTTATTAAGAAATTTATTTATAATATGTACCTAGATGTATTGATCTATATCAATGATTAGTTTAGTGATCACTGATGATTAATTAAGTTTGGTTATAGTTAGTGTATGGTATATTTCTGCTTTCAGTTACGTGGTTCAGTGTGGTCTAACAACGGTTGGAGTAATTTCACCAAAGCCTATTTGTTACAGTATGCCAAGTTCACTGAGGTCTAAATGTAGCGCGAGAATGTGCCCTACTTGTGACATTTCTAGTCTTATTGAACTTTCACGTTTATTGTAAAAAAAAGGGGAAAAATCAAACCGAACCACAAAAATATGCGCTCATATTTTCATGAATGATGCATCAATATCAGTTTAAATGCAAACGCCATTTAAGTCTAGCATTTGACATTTTATTATAACAGACGTACCAACAGAGCAAACTTTATACAAGTAAGCATGGAAAGTGAATTATTCATTCACATTTAAATTCAAGTTATCTATAGACAAGTCATCTTAATGGTTGACACATGGTTGCAACAACTATGTTAAACAGAACAGCTGTCTGTTAAAACAATGGAATGCCGCTAAAATAATTGATCAAACATTGATTAAATATTACAGCATACATTTTCTAGCGGAACAAAGCAAACTGTTTCCTCCCAACGGGATAAGTGATTTGTTATATTTGTTCGACATTACGGTGCCGATTCTCTTAAAACTATCTACAAATGTTTATGGAGACAACATCATTCGATTCTGAAACCAATCAATTCGTTTTGATATTGATACAACAAAACAATATTTCCGTGGAAGTACTTTTATTCGTGGACATCAATTTTCATGGATTTCATTAATATTACTTTTTGTTGGTACTTAAATTCGTGGTTTTGAACCTATGCATTAAAATTCAAGGGAAAAATTCATTTCGTTGGGAACTATATATCAATGAAAATTAGAACCTCATGATCAATAGTTCTTTCACAGTATATGTTTTCAAAATTTTATACCGTTGATTTTTATTTGTAAAAAGATTTTTTTTTATTAGATTTTTTTTTTAAATATTAATATATTGTTTATACTGAGATAGTATTGTTCTCTTTTAAGTTTGTCACCTCACACAATGCTTTATATACTTCTCTCATGAATAGATTAGATTCTAACAGGATAGAGATTATAATTTTCTGGTCCAAAGCTGCCGAGTAGAACTTCTGTCCTATATTATAATGTTTTACAGGTACCCATTTTTTTTGTTCAATAGGACAAAATTTTGATCTGAAAAATGTGATGGTCACTCTTTTCAGTTAACGTCACAATAGATAATCTCACGTTTTCAAACAGGTTAGAATGGAAATAAAACGATACGCATTTATTGTTGGAAAGAAAAAGCATGTTTATAGATATTGTTTTCCCCAAACACCAACACAGACAAATTGCAAATGTTATTTTTAATCTATTTTCCACTCTTACGAAAACAATAGCGCATGTGTGAAGTATGCTACTCTGTATTCGATGTCTATAGCTCTAATGCGCATATGCGCATGTCGAAATACGCATATGCAGAAAGTAAATTCACAGTAACTTCGGTATTTAGTTATCTGATAGTATTATTAGAGTGTTTCGGTATAATGCATCTCACGGACTTGCATTCTTCCGCTTAACTCACATTAAACTTTATTTGCCAAAACATGTAATATTTTAAACATCAATACTGACTGGCCTATTGTTTGATTCCATGTCTGTTGTTTGATGGAATGTCTGTTGTTTGATGGAATGCCTGTTGTTTGATGGAATGCCCGTTGTTTGGATTTCATGGATGTTGTTTGGTTTGATGGAATGCCTGTTGTTGGATTTCATGCATGTTGTTTGATGGAATGCCTGTTGTTGGATATCATGCATGTTGTTTGATGGAATGCCTGTTGTTGGATTTCATGCATGTTGTTTGATGGAATGCCCGTTGTTGGATTGCATGCATGTTGTTAGATGGAATGCCTGTTGTTGGATTTCATGCATGTTGTTTGATGGAATGCCCGTTGTTGGATTGCATGCATGTTGTTTGATGGGATGCCTGTTGTTGGATTGGGTGCCTGTTGTTTGATGGAATGCCCGTTGTTGGATTGCATGCCTTTGTTTGATTGAATGCCTTTTGTTGGATTGCATGCCTTTAATTCGATTGCATGCCTGTTGTTTGATTGCATGCCTGTTATTTTATTCAATTCTGCATGTTTTTTTCATTTTTTAATTGCATTGTTTGACTGCATACCTGTGAGACTTGTTTGGGGGGGGGTCCAAATATCCTATATCCCAGTAAGTCTGGAGGAAAGTATATCCCATTTATTATTGAAATATCCCATTTTTCACAGTCAAAATATCCCATATCCCAGAACTTTTTGTCTCAAATATCCCATATCCCATTAGCAAAAGTGGTAAATATCCCGTAGCCTCACCTGTAATTTGATTCCATGTACCTAGTATTTCAAGCAATGCTAGATACCAGGTGTGTCGCATTAAAAATACAGTTTCCGATCGGTATACATGCACTTTCCGATCGGAACACATAGCAATTCATAAAATACATGGTATTTTGCATGAAAACTTGCGGTTTCCAATCGAAATTTAACAGAAACTAGTTTTTCGAACAAGGAATATGACACACGATAGTAATCAAAATGCAGTATACCTAATCGAGTTTAAACTGAAAACGCTTTTAATAGTTTTTGCCGATGACAAACGAGAAACGGTATTTGCTATTTGATATTTAACATTCATCCGGAAACCGGTATTCAGAATTCAATTGAACCAACCAAAATTGATTATTCTGTTTATCGATTATAATTCTCTCTTTTTTATTTAACTTTCGTAAAGTATGTAAGAACCAAACCGTCAATCTAAAACGAATAATCTAAAGTCAATGGCAACATCGGAAATAACAAAAACAGAGACACAACATGAATACGGCACAGAGAAGGAAAAATGAAGACTTACATCTACTGCTTCTTATGAGACACCCGCCGTGTTGAACATATCAAATCGTTATTTTCGTGCCTAAAGTTTGTATACCAATTTTGTCAACAGAGCGAAATAACTGTCTCAAAAACTTATTCATCAAGGGTATGTTCAGTCACTGTTGTAATTGTCACCACAGAAGTTTTACGGTCGTCACCACGATTTAACAAACCATTACAATGTTTCTGTTTCACAAATGAGAACAGATATCTTTGGGTAGATCCAGAGTTTGTTACCGGACTGACTAACACCGACTGTGACAAAACCGGACCTTTCACTGGCAGTGTGACAAGTGCCACACGTGGAGCAGATTACGATTTCCCTTCCGGAGCACCTCATGATACCTCAGTTTTTAAAGGGTTTCACACTGCTAGTGCTTTAGTTTGTGGCGTTCTTGTTCATTTAGGCTTATTTGTTTTGTCTTTCTCATACTGTCTCAATTCGTGTTGCCGTGAATTGCCATGATTTTAGAACTTCTCCTTTCCTCGTCCTTATTCGTTTGCCAATGTATCCCGTAGTTACCTCAATTACGTGAGGGAAAACAACAATTAGGCTTTAAAGGAAAAGATATGTTGTCATCTGGGAAATAGATATCTGGTAGCGGTCCACAAGATAGTGATGTCGACCGTAAAATTTCTGGAGGGATGACTTCAAGTTTGGGGTAACATACCCTTGTTAAAGTAGTCTATTTGTGAGCATTCGGACTCCACCAAGGAAATCACTGTATCGAACACTGACTCTTGAATACCGAATGAGCTGGGAGATGGAAACTTCGTATGGCGGTGTTGTTGGGATGATGCTACAAAGAAAGGGAAGTTGACTATTCGAAAAGTGAAGTCATTGCGTTTGTCGTAAAGGGTAGTTTGAAGTCTATCTCTGTTGTCAGTTTTATGATGAAGATCAAAGAATGAGGCCAGTGTGGAAGTGTCTGTAGTATCCTTAATTTCGAGGTCTTTTGGATAGATCAGATGAAGAAAACCACCAAAGCGACGGTTGTTTAGTTACAAAATATCATCTATATAACGGAAGCTAAAATTGTAGGATTGGGCCAGTTTTTTTATCTTTATTTTGAAGAAGGCATTGGAAAAATTAAACCTCATTACGGCAAGGAGAGGTGCACAGTTTGTGAGCATAGGAATTCCAATAGCTGTTGAAAAACAAGTCCTCCAAACTGGACAAATATATTGTCGATCAGAAACTCTATATTTTAATCACTTCTTCCTCTGTATATTTTTCTCCGATTTGGAGTTATTTTTCACAAAGTAGGCTTCTTCTCTACTTACAGCAATGTACCGATATCTTCGTTAACCGTTCTTACATGAGAAACATCTATAAATTAAACCTTCAAACCGAGATTTTCGTTGTTCATGAGGAATAGTAGTGTAGACTGTGGAGAAGTCGAAAGTTTTAATGTTGTTACTGTGTGATAATATCTAGAGTTTAAGATGTCAAGTAGATCTTTTAAGTTTTTTCAAATCCATATTTCATAGCATGAAATAGCATGAAATAATTATGCAAAGTTAATTCTTTAGTCAGCGGTTTAAACCCAGTTTTCAACAAATTACAAAAACAATTCAGTGTTTTGAAAATTTTCAAAATAAAAAAAAACTAAGTTGCATAAAAAAACAGTAAATTCCGTCATACGTGTTTCAAGGAGTAACCTCTCACCAGCAGCATTGAAATTAAATAATTTGGAAAGACATAATCCAAAAGTAGTCCAAAAAGAAGTGCTCGTTTCTAAAAGTATCAAAAAAGAAAGCCAAATCTAGTACCAAGGACATCTACCGAGTGCCATACACGAAATGGAGCCTTCGTATTTTAAGAGGTTTGAATTATGATAAAAACAGTTATTTTCTATTACACGCAAGGTAAAACTCTGAATTTTTTTTTCTTTTTTTTTAAAATTTTACTTTGCAAACCTTTTTAATGCTAAATTTTTCAACTTAGCAATTTAAAGGACCCCATGGAAAAAGATATTATGAGATAAAATTTCAAATTACTGAATTGTTTTGGTCATTTTAGAAGACTCAATTTGAACCGCTGATTAAATAATTTATTTTTCATACCTATTTTAGGCTGAGTTTCAAGTTTTTAATTTCGAAACATATGAAACTCCTTCAAAACGATATCATGAAGAAAAATTATCAATGGAATATGGAATTTTTAAAATGTTAGTTTAAAACCACAAATCTTACTTTTAATACCTCATTAATGCAAAAAGTCAAGAAATTTGCAGAGCACATAATAAATTCCTCAGAAGAATATTGTGACAACTGTTTTATAAAAATAGTAATTTTCTTTCAAAGTGATATTCTTAAAAAAATGAGTTTATGCCTTCCTTGTGTACTGCGGGGTAAATTTTCCATGTGCAGCATAACGAAATTTACTGTTTATTATTTTGTATTTTGAAACCATTGGGCCGATGCCACCACTGGTGGAATAGACGTCCCCGAGGTTATTTACCAGGCCAATAGTCAGATTTGTCTGACATAAAGAATTTATTTCGCGTTTTATATAAATTTATTGTTTTTATCAAATTCTAACCCCTTAAAAATACTGATTACGTAACTCAGTGGATGTCCCTGGTACTGAATTAAGTCTCCTATTTCGATATTTTTGGTAATGAGTACTTCTTTTTTACTGCTTTTGTATTATAACTTTCCATATTATTTGATTCTCATGCTGCTGATGAGGGGATACTCTTTGAAACACGTGCACAGCATAACGTAATTTACTGTTTATTATGCATCTTCGGTATTCTTGTATTTCCAAACAAGGGACTAAACATTACCGCCCCTGCCAAAAACAGAACTTTAAAACAGAGTATGAAAAAGAAAGGAAATGGGGTGAATGTCAAGGAGACAACATCCCATATCCAGGTTAAAACGACCCAACACAAAGCATCTAGGGGTCACCGTACGGTCTTCAACACAGTGAGGAACCTCACACCATAAAGTAAGCCCTAAATGGCCCCATAAAGGTAAAAAAAGTGGATAAATCAATGGAAACAAACCACATCCAATACTTAGTAACCCAAATATCAAGAAACTAAAATTTTAAATATCAAGAAACTAAAATGTTCAATACTCTAATGCACCTGATGTCACTCCCGGTTTTCATGGGAGTTCACACTATGAGTGCCTTAGTTCTTAATGTTATCTTTTTATTTCCGTGCATTGTAGCTGTCTCACGTCCTAGTTTTGTCTTTGTTTTATCTGTTACCGTTTTTGCCATGTCTTTGGACTTCGATTTTTGTAGGCATCGCTTCCCTTGTTCCTTCGGTATTCTACTGCCGTTGTTTAAACAAAATAACATACCCGAGTAGACAGTTGTAGTATCTTTTGTTGGACAAGTCTTTCTTCCCCATCTTACATATACAGTACCTTGAAATAAATATGAAACAAATAAAAAAAAAGACGTACACACGAGCAAAATAAAAATACTTATGCGTTTCATTCAGTTTTGCCACAACTTTAAATTTAATTTAAATTTTTATTGATCGTTACAATGGAAACAGTAGACAACATACAAACATACATATCTATCAACTGTGTTTTAAAGTCATTATTTCATAGATCCTCATATTGATAAAACACTGAACTTTTATTTCCTTCAAACAATAGTCGATTTCGGCAAAAGGGCATTTTGAAGGAATACACTTATATAAGCAATAAAAGGATATGAGGTAAATGCACATGACACAAAGTCTTTGCAAATACATAAAGTATATAGGCAATTCTGTTATTATTTTGAAAGCTACCAGTACTGGAAAAGATTTTATTGGATGACACTTTAATAGTAAATGTCGTGTGGGCTTCAGGTAAAGTCGGGGTGTTTTCGGTTTTTTTACAATGTGTATTAAACAAAACGTTCTACAAAATATTCGGATGGAGTCGTCAATCGCAATAAAATTGTTGTAAGGACAATTCTCCGCATCTTTAATTGGAACACCTACAAGGAAGTTTATAATAGGAAGTTCTGCTGTTGAGTGTTGGGTTTCCTCACCGCTCATTGAAGATCTTATGGTGGCTTTGAGTTGTTACTACTCCCCTTTGGATCGTTGCCTCTTTGACACATTCCCCGTTTCCCTTCTTTTTTCTATTATGGTAAAGAGTCAACGAAAAAGTGCCACGTAGCGAAAACAACCTCATTGCGACGTAAGTTTGGCGTGAAATATCCGATTGTCGCGGGAGACGTCGCATTTCTAAAGGAATGCAAAAAGCTGTTCAAATGCTATTTCCACAAAAATAATTGTTATAAATACCAACGCCTTAGTTTAAGTTTTAAAAGACTTTTTCCTTGCATGCATTTATAGAAATTTTAATCCAAAGTATACAAACAAACTGCAAATGACGAAGATTTACAATTGCCGTCTCAAGGGAAATATTTCATGATTATGAATGCAGACAGAATAACTGTAATAAAAAAATCCTGCCTTCTATCACTATTACGAAAATCATCCTGGGAAAAAAATCAAACACTGAATATCGATAACAATCTAAACTGCGTGCATCAAAGGACATCTCAAAATGAAAATATTCTGATTTTTTCAATCTTTTTGGTTCCTTCGTATTACTCCAGCCATTCTAAATAATATGCATATGTTTTTTGACAATTTATCATGTTCCGTTGGTTCTAATACGTGTTGTAAATACATTTTTATTTGCTCTATTGACGCATCCAGATGTGGGGGAGAATATCCAGGGATCTGGTCCATTTTTTTTCTGGACAGTTTTTCGACCAAAATTGATCCCAAAAAAGCAAAGTATATGGCTAGAACCCCCTCCCGTTTTCTGGAACCCAATTGAAACCCATTTTTTAAAATAATTCGTTTGTTTCTTCCCTTCATCTTATGATAACTGCATATGTTCAAATGTTCAATTACTCCTTCTCTTTTCTTGTAACATACTTTTACTCCCATACACCTAGATCAGCAATTTTAATATTATGATGTTCTTTTGCTCCCATTCACCTAAATCAACACTTTTTATATTATGATGTATTATTTTTGTATCTTTACAATTTCTGGTAATATTAATTTTTGCGAGAATAGAATTGTGGCCTTATCCAGAATAGCCAAAAATATACACATGTATGGTGAAATGAGGAAAAACTGAAATGCGCCATAAATGACAATTAACAAGGCGAAATATTTACATACTCGTTTATTTTACATATGATTATGTTTCTACACGTGATATTTTTAATCATTATTCAGTTATACTTTATATTCTGTTTATTTCTATTTCGACTATCATGTTACATGTATTTTTATAGAAGTATTTTTTATGTTACTGATCTCAGGGACACTGTATGTCTCGGCCACTTTTACTCTTTTCTAGCTATTTTTGCTACACGCATATAGCGTAATGTACAAAGCAGGACAGAATTTTTGTCAAGTGCTAGTTCTTGATGAATGAAAATATTAAGAATGAAATAGTTAAGAATCTATAATATATGCATCTTAAAAACCTTGCTTTGAGAAACAAATATAATATGTTGTTCACTGTAAAAGTGATGGAACAAATGACATTTCTTCCCCTGGTTTTAGAGAAATACGAAAATGTTAAAAGAGTCTATGGCTTTTTCCAATAGCAAGGAAAGAGATATACAAAACCATATATGTCTCTGGAAAGGACATGTAAGCGTACCTGTCGATATAAATCTTATACGCCAGACACGTGTTAAAGTCATTTTAGGATTTCCGACCTCACGTCATTTGGCGACCCCCATTTTTTTTACATCAATATGTTTCTTAGGACATTAAAAACAAGTATTTAGTTTTATTTTTTTTTAAATTCTATGTATTGTTTTAAATTGAGTTGGCGTTTTAAAAGAAATTTCAAGCTTTCTTCCTCTATTTTCCCGTTATTTCGTTGTAAATTAGGGTGTTTCGGCTACTAATTTCTTTAAGCTCTCACGTAAAATAAGTCGGTTACCTCAGATTTTTTTCGATATTACTGGATAATTTTGTAATATGTATCCGCATGCAAAATTCAAAAAAATTCTATGAGTTTTGTTTTTTACTGACTCTTCACCTTAAATGATGTTTTTAATAGGAAGTATCATATTATGACGCATTGAAGGATGTTTTTAATAGAAAGTATCATATGATGACAACGGTAGGATGTTTGTAATGGGAAGTATCATATGATGACACCTAGAAGGATGTTTTTAATAAAAGTATCATATGATGACACCTAGGAGGAGGTTTTTAATAAAAGTATCATATGATGATACCTAGAAGTATGTTTTTAATAAAAGTATCATATGAAGACACATAGAAGGATGTTTTTAATAAAAGTATCATATGACGACACCTATAAGGACTTTTTTAAATAAAAGTATCATATGGATATTTCAATACAACATATTTTATCATGGCACCTACGATGTTTTAATAGGAAGTATCATACGATTATACCTTACCACTTTACTGACTGCAGTTAGAGATGGTCTAAAAAGCTACTGCGAAAAAGCCTATTCCACGAGCGGCGTGAATCAGATGTGGATTCTTAAAAAATCCAAAGATCTCCTTGAACAGCTCTCCTCAAACAGTCTCGCATACTGCAATAGTATTCAAACTTTTGATTTTTTTACCCTTTATACAACCCTTCCCCATAATAAACTTAAAACAGTATTTCCGATCTGATAAATCAATCTTTCTGTACCAAAAACGGAGAACGCAAGTATTCCTATCTGGTAATAGGAAAAGATAAAACATATTTTGTAAAGAACCACACTGAGTCAAACAAGAAATACAGTGAAAATGACGTGATTAAGATGCTTGAATTTTTGATCGACAACTTTTTTGTTGAATGTGGAGGCCGTGTTTTTCAACAGACAATAGGGAGTCCTATGGGAACAAATTGTGCGCCAGTTTTAGCTGACCTTTTCCTTTCTTCGTATGAAGCAAAGTTTTTACAAGGGCTGATACAACAGAAACAAAAACAGCTAGCCCAGACTTTTAATTTCAGCTTCAGATATATAGACGATGTACTTTCTCTTAATAACCCAAGATTTAAAAATTATTTACATCGTATCTACCCAAGTGAACTTGAAATTAAAGAGACAACCGATACACCCGATTCTGCTTCATACCTTGACCTTTTGTTGTACATAGACGAACATGGACGTCTGAAATCTAGATTATATGACAAACGTGATGATTTTGACCTTCCAATTGTGAACTTTCCCTTTCTCTGCAGCAATATACCTGCATCCCCAGCATATGGAGTATATATTTCACAATTAATTCGTTACTGTAGAGCGTGCAGTACATATAGTGACTTTGTGGAAAAAGCAAAAGCACTGTCGCAAAAACTGCTGAGTCAGCGATATGTTCAGCCTTTGTTACTTTCGTCCCTTCAGAAATTATATGGCCGTCACCACATCATAGATAGATATGAAATGTCAGTGTCAAAAATAAAAACTGACATTTTCAGCTAGATTCGCGTCTTCCCTGACTTGACATTACTGGTTTCGACTTTACCCTGGATTGACCCACTGACAGTGTGACAGGTGCTGTGCACAGAGCAGGACATGCTTACCCTTCCGGGGCACCTGATGTCATTCTTGTTTATTGAGAGTTCACACTGTTAGTGCTTTAGTTTTTTGTGTTGTATGTGTAATGTTCGTGTGTTTTGTGGGCATGTGGTGTCTTTGGTCTTCCGTCTTTTGGTGTTCTTGCTTTTGCCTTGTCTCTGGACTTTGATTTGTGTAATCTTGTGCTTTGTTCCTTCGGTATTCTACTGCCGTTGTTTTGTTACCTTAAAGAATGTTTTTTATATAAAGTAACATAATGATTACACACAGAATGATGTTTTTAATAAAAAGTCTAGAAGGATGTTTTTTTCAATGTTATATGACACAACAACAACAGAATACTGAAGGTAAATCAAAGTTCAGAGACGTGGCAAAATGTGAAACGAAACTGGACGATTATATTATATTATATATTATAGGAGTTCCATATATTATATTAGATATTATAGGGGTACCATATATTATATTATATATTATAGGAGTACCATATATTTATCAATTATGGACTTTTTACGAGGTCTATATGTTATATATGGACTTGTTAGGTTTATATTGACCGAGGTCGTAGTCCATATATCCCTAACAGGTCCATATATAACATATTGACAGAGTGAGTGGTACATTATTGTTATATAACATATGTAGTTTTGATTGTATCTCATTGCATTTTTGTCTAGTAAGAATTTGTCAACATGTCTGAATTTATTTCGAAATAGAAACTCTGGTTGAAGGCGATCAATCTGCACACCGATAAGAGTTAGTTTGTTGCATGTGTGCAAAGGATAATATATGCAAACACATTTGTTATTTTCAAATAAAAGAAACCAGAAAACTTTTTTTCCTATATATGTTCAACGCTTAAAAATACCATGGGACAACTTTTAAATCGATTTGTATCGATTTTGGCTGTTTAATATCTCCGTGCTCTTAATATATGTAAAAACCGTATTGACGCCATGTTTCTATTTTTAAATATATTGACGCATATATAACATATTGACCTCGTAAAAAGTCCATAATTGATAATTATATATTATAGGAGTTCCATATATTATATTAGATATTATAGGAGTAACATATAGTATATATTTAAGGAGTACCATATATTATATTACATATTATAGGAGTACCATATATTCTTTTAGATATTATAGCCGTAACACAACTAATTCGGTACAAAAAAGTACAAAATAATGAGCGAATTCCATCAATCAAATAGTATCAAGATATCAAGAATAGAAAAACTTGAGAGTAAAATAGAATCCTAGACTGTGAACAATACAACGATTGAACAAAACTCGAAATGTGAAGTGTAGTAAAAAGAGTGATAAACCAATGCGAGAAAAATTTAGCTCAGATTGAAGACGTGGAAGATACATTATTGTCGCACAAAAATGATTTAACGAAATGAGTTAATTCAAAGTTCCATTAAATTACAAATAATGTAGAGGAAATTCAGTGGAGATCTATGAAGAATAATGTAATTTTTAACGGGATAAGGCAAAAAAAGAAGAAGACACAGAAGGATTTATCAGAACGTTCATCAAAGATAACCTTGGTATACGCAAATAAATGGAATTTTTAAACGTTCACCGTTATAGTCAACAAGGACAAAGAGGCCCAAGGCCAATATTAGTCAAATGTATCAAAAATAAAGACAAGAAATTGATACATTTTTTGTAACGATGAGTGGGCATAAGCTAAAAGGAACAAATATATACACACGAGAGCAATTCCCGAAAGGAATAGAAACCAGAAGAAAGGAACTCTATCCTGTATTGAAACAGGCCAAAAGTTAAAAGAAAAGGGTCGTACTAGTAAGAGATACAATGTAGGGCAATATATAGAAGGTGAATTGTACGTCCCAAAGCAAAATGAAGATAACAACGCAAATGTATCAGACTCCTGTAATGATTCCTATGCATTCTGAAAGGATGAATATTTCAAGTCATATACATTACGAATCCAACACTCTTATCTTTATGTACAAAACAATTTAAAATGGTAAAAAAAACTGCTGATGAGGAATTTATTTCCGAAATGGCTATACAGCTCATTAAGATTATTGTAGTTGGGGTTAACATATTTGGTGTGGTCTCATGTTCATTTACTCCATATCCTTTCACAAAATATTTGATGAAACAGATTTGTTCATCACACATTTCTAAGTGACCAATTTAGAATCATTTTTTAAAAATGTTAATTGCATGCATACCATTAACAATGCTCCGGTACATATGTTAATTTCTACTTTAAACACACATCTTGTATCACTTTCAAGTGACTGACGACTACTAGCTCAAATTAAAAAATCATGTACAAAGGTTTGCCAGAATAAAAGATTTGTTTTGATTTGATTTTGGTTTAGTCAGGCACTTATGTGCAATTTAACATAGGAGGCAATGAATATATTCCTTATTTCACTGGAGTTGACACTGTGAGTGCGTTTGTTTTCAATGTTGTGATTTCTATTTCTGTGCTTTGTATCTGTCTAACGTCATTGTTTTCTGTGTCTAACGTCATTGTTTTATGTGTTCTCGTTTTGGCCATGTCTTTGGACTTCCATTTTTGTAAAATTCACTCCATTGTTCCTTCGGTATTCTACTGCCGTTGTGATGGTAGGTTAACACTGCCGATCAAAGTAACTCGACCGAACGCGATCTATGAATATTCATGAATGATCTTGAATGCTCGTGTTCGGTCTACTAACCAAATCGGGGCGATCTTACTATCTCTGCTTAACTCGAGCCGTGTTCCCGAATAATTTTGACATGTCATAAAATATCGTGAAGAGGTTGTGTGCATTATATGTCAAGAACAGGTCGGGAATCAATCGGGGTCTGATCGAGGTAGTCGTGAAGAGATCGAAAAGGGATCGGTCTTGATCGAGTTTCAAAATTTTAGCCGATCATGCCGATTTCTACTCGACTTTAACTCTTCCGATTCTCGAGTTATGACGAGTCACTTCCAGAGCAACTCGATTAGTTCTCGATCATTACTCGACTAACACGATTCATTATCTTTTTCTATACAAGATCCTCCCGACCATAACCCGATTGTTTCCCAACCTGTATCCGACTTAAACTCGACTAGTCAAGACCTTTACTCGATTTAACACGAAAGCATGTCATCTTATTACAATATCACAACATGAGGCTTTCAAGAGCCTCAGTGTCTCACTTGGGCCTTACTTCAGTTTTAAAAGGAGCCATCCAATTGACTCCAATGACTATTGTGATGAAGTTTGGTTTATGATCATCTTTGATATGATGAGAATCTGCCAGATACTATCTCAAGTGGGGACAAGCCAAGGACTATTGTTTTCAATTTAGGCCAATTGGCAAAGTAATTTCAGAGTAGAAGATCTTGAAATGCCTAATTAAGGTTGAATATTAAATTATGTTCCGTTTTGTATTTTATGCAGATAAGATAGATACTATTTTAAAGTTGGAACATCCAACGACTACTTTGACCAATATATTAAAGCTGCAATTGGTCCAGTGAAAATCCTTCTGGTACAATGTTTAACTTTGTCCCCTTTGGCGGTCATTTTGTATTAGATGACGATATGGCAGACACTATTTTGAAAAGGGACCATCATTTGGCAATCGTAGCAAGTTTGGTCTAATTATCTGAGGGGTTTCAGAGTTTTCCCATAAGATCCAATTTAAAACTATATTCCCATTTGGCGGTTATATTTGATTTGAAGCGGACAAGATGGATTTTCTCACATTAAACCAATCGATGTCTATCATGACTCTGCGGTTTCTGGGTAGAATATATTTGAATGCAAAGTTCATGGACAACGGACACAAAATAATGGAAAAAGCTCAACCTGGCTATATCAGGATTTTAGAAAAGAATTTCAGATTGCGCATGCTACTATGACGTGCAGAGGGTTTAACTTTATTCGACTGGCTATGCTGACAGAATTTCAAATTGAATCCAAGATGTACCCAATGTACACATTCCAGAACCAGATTCACTAAACACATGAATTCAAGAATGAACTATTGTTTCTTCCGAGCAGGTTGGTACTCTTATCACAAAATTTGATTCACGCTAAATGACATTCGAAAAAAGTGATTTTGAACATTTGTAACCTGTACTAGAAGATAAAAAAATCTATCAGATTTACACCGGGCAAATGATGTACCCAACGGACAGCCGCTTGCCATTCTTTCTTTTTTTATACAGAATGCAGGTTTAAAGCTATACACGGAAACTACTGTAAAACTAGTTACCATCGATATCATGTAATAAATATGTCTTCTGTTTTATGTATCAGATTAATCCTACGTGTAATGACAGGAAAATCACACAGTCATACTTTGACGCATGCTGAGGAGGATGACCTGCTAGTATATGGGAGCGAATTTTTATTCCTCTAAAATGATGACTTTGAGGCATTTTCTATTGTCTAGCCCAAAATACGCGCCTTTTGTGCCTTTTTCTCTGCTTCTCTATTTCTATCACAGGTATCATCTTTTCCTTGAAGCATCAGCTACATGGGCCACAAATTTTGCTGCTCTACCACCATGCTGAACTGTTCCCTGGATTTTCAAGTTTTACCCCATATGTACAAACGTACTACTAGGACAAATTAAAACTCGAACACACTCGACCATTTCACGATCTTCTCCCGACCTGGTCTAGTTAATCAAACACAAATCGGGCTATGATCTGGCTCAATCTGACAAAGTCTAGATGGTCGGATGAGGGTCGAACATAAGTCGCCCGTGAATCGTAAAGAGATCGAGAATGGTCTAGTGTTAGTCGTGTTAAATCGGGTAAAGGTCGAGTGGACATCGTAAGCTAGCACGATCAATGAATTTTATGACGTTGATCGGGATAAAACAGCATGGTCGAGTTGATCGAGTTGGTCTGATCGGCGGTGTAAACCTAGCACTACAGACAACATAGTTTTTATCAGTTGTGAAAGGGCATTCTATGTTGATTCTTGCACCTTAAATTTATACGATTTCGTTGAACATAAAATATTTTAGCAAAATATAGTGAAATTACAGACAGAAAGTACCCATCTCTAGGCTGTGACCTACCGGGAACCAGTTGTTTCTTATATTTGTGGTTGATTTTTTTTCATGAGGGTTTACCCAAAGATGGGTCTTTCAGATGAGACATGTGTCAGTATGTTTGAATTTCAGATAAAAGTCTACCAACCCAGAAACATGTGCAATATAACATGGGAGGCAATGGATGACGGAATTAGTAGTGCTACATCTTTTACTAAAAATCACATAAACTTTTTTTTCTCTTATACTGTTCTAGTTTGATCCATTTTGTTAAAATATTATGGACTTGTTGACAAAATCGTTTGCGAAACCAAATTTAGCGCTCACATTTGTGTTACGTAAAATTTTGGGGATTTTACGTAACTGTAAATGAAAACAGAGAAAAGTTTGGAAAATAGTATTATTCGTTGTTTATTCGTTGTTTAATTACTGTCATGTCACTAGAGTATGACGCACAAAGAATGTTTAAAAAAAGATAGATATTCTGGTATAGTCTTGCACATTTAAACCCGATTTCAGGTTTCATATCACGACAATTCTATGATTTGCTTTGCACGGACACAATTCTCATAAATCACACCAAACTTTCTAAACTAATAAAAATCCAGTGAAATTGGGACGTAACGTACACTCTTTACGTAATAGTGGATATCGACGGGATATTCTACAGTTGGGTGCAGTCATATAAAAGTGACAACAAAAGTCCGAATTGATCAAAGGAAGAGACCAGTAAGGAAAATCCGTATGACATTCGACTGAATCAGGGGAACACAATCCGGCACAGAACATTTTTGGCAAGCCGTCATATTAACTTAGAACTGTTCTAGAACAGTTCTAGAGCTGCTCTAGAAAAGTGTCCTAAAAACAGTCATTGCCAAGAACTGTTCTAAAAGCAGTCATTTTCAAGAACTGTTCTAAAAGCAGTCATAGAGTAGAACTGTTCTAAAAACGGTCATAACCTGTCCTAAAAGCAGTCATGGTCTTCCGTATGACTGCTTTTAGAACTGTTCTAATTTAACTTAGAAAATAACCGTTTTTATGACCACTTTTAAAACTGCTCTGTCTTATGGCCATTTTTTGAACTGCTCTATTTTATGACTGCTTTTAGAACTGTTCTAAGTTAACTTAGAAAATGACCGGTTTTATGACCGTTTCTAGAACTGTTCTACGTCTGCTCTAAGTTAACTTCAATTGTTTCTAAGTTAGATTGGAGTTAACTTGGATGAGAGGTTATGACTACACCCAACTGTATGTCAATCCGTTAAATTGGCTTTGAATTCCACTGACCTGAAGATTTAACACATATACTGGCCTCTCACTGATACTGACGATGTCTACTTAAAAATACATGAAAACTCTTGACCAAATCCTTCGGGAAGTTTCCAGTTTGATTTTTCTTCCGTAGTGCGACAGTGTTTTACCAGCAGACTAGGTTTCTTGAGCTAGCCAGCAGTTTAGCGGCGAGCCCTCTTTTGTCATATTCTTTTCTTCTTTTAGATAGTGGTCATAGAGCTAGTAGTCTACCTGTATTGAGTATCATTCGTATGTTTATTATACTATAGGAAAACGGGATAAAAAAGGGGTTGTTTTGGCACCCATAAACCGGTTAACCCTACCGATTACTTTTGCTAGTGCCGGTACCAAGAGTTGCTTTTCCGAGTTGCTATCGTTATTTACGTTTGTCTCTTAGGATTGTGGCATGTGATTATAATATACGGCCAGTGTAGGTGTTTGGCATGTGATTATAATATACGGCCAGTGTGGGTGTTTGCCATGTGATTATAATATACGGCCAGTGCAGGTGTTTGGCATCTGATTATTATATACGACCAGTGTAGGTGTTTGGCATGTGATTATAATATACGTCCAGTGTAGGTGTTTGGCATGTGATTATAATATACGGCCATTGTAAGTGTTAATTGGCATGTGATTATAATATACGGCCACTTCGGGTGTTTGGCATGTGATTATAATATACGGCCAGTGTGGGTGTTCGACATGAAATCATAATATACCGCCAGTGTAGGTATTTGACATATGATTATGACATACGGCCAGTGTGTGTGTTTGGCATGTTATTATTATATACGGCCATTGTAGGTGTTTGGCATGTGATTATATTATACGGCCGGTGTGGTTGTTTGACATGTGATTATAATATACGGCCAGTGTAGGTGCTTGGCATGTGATTATTATTTACGGCCAGTGTAGGTGATTGACATGTGATTATTATATACGGCCAGCAGTGTAGTTGTTTGGTATGTGATTATCATATACGGCCAGTGTAGGTGTTTGTTATGTGATTATTATATACGGCCATTGTAGGTGTTTGGTAAGTGATTATTATATACGGCCAGTGTAGGTGTTTGGCATGTGATTATTATATACGGGCAGTGTAGGTGTTTGACATGTGATTAAAATATACGGCCAGTGTGGGTGTTTGGCATGTGATTATAATATACGGCCATTGTAGATGTTTACTGTTATCGTCACTTATTTAACGGTCTGTAAACGTCTGAATTGCACAACCAAACACAAAATTTTGATTTTAGTAAATAAAAGTGACAACAAAAGTCCGAATTGATCAAAGGAAGAGACCAGTAAGGAAAATCCGTATGACATTCGACTGAATCAGGGGAACACAATCCGGCACAGAACATTTTTGGCAAAGATCATAGAATATTTCTAGGTGACGGAGAGCAAAGAACAGTTGAAAAAACATGATTAAGTTGCATAACAAGCTAGAACGGATCGAATGAAATACGACCAAATACCGAAAATTCTCTCTTGCGACTATGTACA
Organism: Modiolus philippinarum; assembly: GCA_002080025.1. Classification (NCBI taxonomy): domain Eukaryota; kingdom Metazoa; phylum Mollusca; class Bivalvia; order Mytilida; family Modiolidae; genus Modiolus; species Modiolus philippinarum. The sequence continues at coordinate 87,109 of MJUU01039634.1, forward strand.
AAATTAACCGGAACGTTTCAATTCAATTTTATTTTCTTTTTTGACATACAACATATGGTTTAAATGTATTTATTTTATCGTGTTGGAAAAACAAGTTCCCGCACCTGGGAAAATTCATTTCTATATTATGTGAATTTTTGAAATCCCGGAATTTAACATACGAGTCCGAATTAGTGGTGTGCCTCCTGTCAAAACCTAGAATTACTCTCTAATAGGTAAAATGTTTTTGTCGTTCGATGTACAAGCCTAGTCTCATACAGGTAAAAAGTTTTTGTCGCTCGGTGCACAAATAACACTAAAGTTGCAAAAAGAGAGAAACATCAAGGAAGAAGCCAAAACTTAAACAAAACCGTCTTCAATAAACTTGGAAATAGGAATTGAATATTTATCAATCAAATCTGGATATCGTCCAATAAATTTCTTCAGAAAAACTATTAATCTGCATTTCTCGAAGCCCTGATTTAAAAGTTTACGAATTTAACATCTGTGTCATTTCAAAAAATCTTGATAGTGACTACATGCTCTAGCGTAACGGATTAATTGAGAAATATATACTCCATACGATGGGGAAGACGGAATATTACTGTGGAGGTCTGGAAAGTTTACAATATCAAAATTGAAATCGTCTCTTTTGTCATAAATTCGTGTGCTGAGGTTGCCACTGTCGTCAAACTCCAAAAGTAAATCTAAAAACGAAACAGAATGGTCAGTGTCTATAGTCTACTTTATTTCAAGTTTTGGGATATATTAATGGCATATAGTCGGCAAAGTTACTATTATTAAGCGACAAGACATCATCAATATATCTGTGTGAGTAATTAAACGATCTAGCCTCTTTAATTTTATTTTGTTTAACCAAATTTTACAAAAATTCCGTTTCGTAAGTGAACAAAAACAGGTCGGCTTAGAGAGGAGCACAATTCGTTCCCACTGGAATGCCGACTGTCTGTTGGAATATCTTGCCCCCGAACTGGACAAATATGTTGTCAATGAGAAATTCCAGCATGCTGATCACCTGTTCTTCAGTGTAGTATCGTGTGTTTTCCCTTTGGTAAATGAAGTAATTATCTATTAAAAGTTGGCAAATTCACGGATATTTACATTTTGTCGAAAAAGGGGGGATACCCGGGCTTTGGTCAACTTGATTAAAATCAACAAATAACACAAGATGCATGTTTTTAAACAACTTCTTGTCGTTTATTAAACTACTTTCTGTCAGCCATGCGCTCTAAAAGTATGCAAATAATAGTCTCTTCTAGTTTCAAGGTCTATAGCATATCAGTCTGAATGTTCTGCAATCCAATCCAATTCCAAAAGCACCGAAGGCACCATTTGTAAATTTGTTCCAATTTTTTTTAATACGTTCTTTTGCATTAAATGGTATTGTGGTTTTCTTGCATACACAACAATAATGAAAAATATATACAAACATGAGCGTTGGAGGATGATTTTTTTTCTGTTATATATAAACATGTTTATCTGACGTAGGAAGAGCTTCATCATTATTTTGGAGTCTTAATGAGAACACTTTAAAAATGTTTTTCAGCAACTAAATAACAGAAAATTTGGTTAAGGAATGATATCTACATTTTTTATGCACCAATTCCAACAAAATTTCTCGATAATAGCGTCTTTTTGTGTTAACTTTTCAATATAATAGAATCACATTGCAGTATTTGGACAATGCGAATTCTTGATACATAACCATAACAAAAGAAGCGAGTCCGACAAATGATTTTTAAGCAATGTTTTGAATGTCTCCAAGTTATCAATGGTGAACTCATTCTGGATTCACACAATTTACACATTGAAGTAGTCCAATTCAATATGTTGTACTCAAAAACTGTCGCAGCATTTCATTACCATTTTTTTCAGTTCCAAATTGCCTCTAAACATTTATTTATTGCATACATTTTGTGTTTATTCAATTTGAATTCCCATATTTAGAAAAAAAATGTGTAATTGTTCTATAGTAAAAAAAAACAACAGACATGTATTTCTTTTGAAATTCCTGTACCAAGTCAGGACCATTGCGGTCGACATTTTTCCGGTGGTTCTACCTTATTTGTCTTTTTTTCTCATGGACTTTGGCTTTTGACAACTCTGTTCGGTAATTTTGTTATTACCACCATTTGATATTATTATATATACATAATGGAAATTTCAACCATTATCCGTTTATTTCATTGGACAATCGGCATTTGTTAATTTTCACTAACGTTTTATTAGCCCTGCATATCCTTAGTGTTGATCATTTCACTAAATAAACACCGATATATAAAGATTGTTATTTTCTCGTTACTTTTGTTGTTGACAACAATAATTAAAGCTGATTTAGATAGAAATGTATGCGGTAGTAAAATAAAGGTGATCTAATAATATAAAGAAGAATCCTTTCACAAATACAAGTGAAGTAAAAATCGATTTTGTACTGACTATTTGTTTATGTGTTTTTGATGTTGCCTAAATAAAAATTATTATTATTATTTTCAGACATAAGGTACATTTAGCATTCAATATAATAAAAATCATAATGCCCTTGGACGAAGGTGTTAGTTTCATTAACACACTCGGTGAAAAATTGTTACCCGCAACGTTTCCTAGGGTGATAATTTTTACCTCGTGTGTTAATCTATCCTTACACCTTCATTTAAGGGTATTATGTAATAGTTATCACATGAGGACATGGTCTGTCTGTATAAGATCACCCCGACTACCGGAGGCATCAGGGGCGAGCTTATACAGACACACCAAGTCCAAGTGTGATAACTATTTTACATCCCAACTAATATATTAAGTGAAGAAAAGCCGATATACATTCTTAAAAATAATTACCATGTTTATAATGTCATGAAATAAATATCCTATGATAATAATAACGGTAAATCCAACGAGTTCTTAGTGTAATACATGGAGGTAGGCGCGGAAGTCTAATAAAGAAGCCGACCTCAGTTCGAATCCCACTATGGGCAATGGTGTTTTTCAAGGTTTTAAAATCTTTATATTTGAAAATTTTATGGAATGTAAAACATAAAATTTTACTTATTCAAACAATTGAACAGTTCTCAAAGTCTGACCTTGACAAAATATAAAAAAAGAAAAAAAATCTTTGTTCTAACTGGGGTGAGATTGCTGGGATGATCCGACCCAGATCACCACTGCTAGAACAAAAGACCTGGGATGTAAGTTTATAGGACTCACCTCTTGAATTTAGCTGGCTTGTTAGACTTTCCGAATGTTTTTTTAAATCCTCGATTTTACGTAAAAGTTGATGTTGAGTTGACTTGAGATCTTCAATTTCCGTCATCAGCATAGAAACATTGTCTTTCTGTTTTTGAAGCTGTGACTCTATATCAAATAAAATATTTATATATAGTCTCTAACATTGTTTCCTGTTTATTACGTATATTTCGCACAACGAAGTAGTAAATTTTCACATTTTAAAGTTCGATTCGAGGTTTACCATAGAACTTTAAAATGTGAAATTTTAACTATCGAGATGTGAGAAATTATCGTAATAAACCGGAAAACAATGTTAGAGATTGTTTCTCCAATTTCTACTCATTTTTTTAAAGTAAAGCGATCTCCGTAGTCTCCAGTTTCAAGTATGCCGCCATTTTGTTGCTATCATCGTTGCTATGTATATCATTGCGCAATTAATTGAAAGGGGTGTTGAATATAATAAGTTTGATAAAAATGTCATATTATCAATAAAATGAGTTATCTTAGTAATAAAAATGCAAAAACCATTGCGTTTGACAATGATGCAGGTGTTAATGTCATCAAAATCCGGTTGCACTCTTTCTAGAAACAGACACGAGTCATTTACATGATTGACCAATCAGCAAATGAGATTTATTTCCAAACATGTTATTTATTAAATTCATCTAACATCATTTTGAAAGTATTTATTTCGAACAAGAATTAGAGAAAATTTAAATCGCTATAAAATCTTTGTGTTAATGTAGCATACCGCCAGGTATGGGTACCCATAAACCTGTTTAACCCTACCGCTAGCTTTTGCTAGTGCCAGTACCAAGTCCGGCTGTCCCGAGTTCCTATCGTTGTTTACGTTTGTCTTTTGTCTAATTTGTGTTTTTCCTGTGTATTTCCCTAGCAGATTGTAGCATGTAATTATAATTTTCAGCCATTGTAGGTGTTTCCTGTTGTCCCTTTTATTTCATTAACCGCCAGGTTTATCAAAATCTCAATTACATATGTAATACTGAAAAATGCATGCATCAAATAACCAAGCGGTTTTAGAGTCAGAATAAGATGCCAAAAATCACATTAACATATCAATTTATATTCTTATATTTCGATATCTTAGATTTGTGGTTGATATGATATGATAAAATTATTTAAAACAATTGAAGTGCACTTTTATGTAATATTAAAAAAAAACTTGTGGCACATGAGTGAAAAAAAATCTTTTCTTGCTGATTTTCCCGTGTAGTTTCATACATTTGTAAAATTAACTCGTTCTCCTTATTTACTCATTGAATATTCCAGATATGAATTAAATAGAATGTACTACATGTGAAGGAGCGGAATGTCGACAGCAAAATCTATATAAATTATGACATATTTGACATTCTACGTAAGGATATTGAGTAAATGCACATGGGGCCATAACTCAAATAGTCAGGCTGTTAAATATCTCTTATAATGTAATCGTGACGTATGTTTTTTTTTTCATGTTTACCAATACTTTAGATTACAATTGATTTTGCAGAAGTCACGGTATGATGTGATAAGGTCTTCAGTTGTGAAACATTGGTATTCATCTACCATAAAACTCATTCTTCCATCTTTTGAATAAAAACAACTTTTTTATTATTACTATGCATGATCTAAAACATATAACAAAATCAAATTTTACATACCCATAGAAGCCGACATTTTGTCGAGCTCTGTTGCCAATCTCCTTTCCATCTGTGTTAAAATTACAGATTGTATTTGTGAAAGAATTGCCTGACTATTGTTGTCGTTCCCACATTCTAAAAAAAGTGGATTTTGCGTGTAAACACACGAGTCTTGTAACTTAAACCAATTGAAAGTTTGGAGCTTTGGCGACATGGGTTAAAAGGGAATTTATACCTAGAATCACATGCCAGGGAAGCATAGAAATGTCTGCATATGGACATGCCGGCGAAAATGTGTCCAAAATATCATATTTAATCCAGGTCATATAGCAAATAAAATGTACATGTTAACATTATTTTTTTATTGGTGCAAAAGGCATCTAACACATTAACAATCATCGTCTTTTTATATCTGTCTACTGTATCACATTTGTAAGGAATAATCTTTCGCGAGTTTCCTTCAATCTCATTTTTATGCCTAGCTGAAATTTACAAGTAAAATCCAGGGTGACCACAGAAGCAATTAAGGGTTCACAATATTAACGTCTGAAGACAAGCTCATATGCATTCTTAGTGTTCAATTGGATGAAGCATTGATTTGATTCGCTCTGAACAGACCGTCTGCAGAATTTAGAGTTTCAAAGTGCAAGTGTCTTATAAGAACTAGGAGATGCTTACTCTAACAGTGTACCTTATCTCACCCATGGTCTTTTAAGTTGGGTCCGTGTTGTTCATCTTCACGTGTGTGTCTCAATTTTTCTTTTCTTTTTTCCTTTCTGTGCAGTATTTGTATGATGTCTTTGTACTTTGTGTTTTCGCTGTTGTAATTTTCTATGGATTATTCTTATTTAGACAACCTGGGTATTTTTTGCATTTTGTAAGTTTGTATAGAGGTACACAGAAACAAAAAGTTATTAAGCACAGTATACGTACCAAGGAGGCTAGTTTGAATCTGATACAATATATTTCTCTTTAGCTCTTTAATCATGCCCACCATGTTAAACCGTGCAGCTACACTTTTGGTTTTAGTAATTGCAGACCATTTATCAAGTTCTCTGTGCATACATGTATCTACAGGAATTAATGCAAACAATATCTTTATCTTGAAATATTTCTCTCGGCTTGATGATAATATTGGTAATAAGTAAAATCATAAATGTATTATCTGGCGGTAAGACTTAGGGATTATTCCGTGCGTCACTTAATCTTAAATGGTAGTTATCAAGGATATTGAAAAACCCTGAGGCTATTATATATGAAAAAGAAAGGAAATGGGGTAAATGTCAAGGAGACAATATCCCATATCCGGGTTAAAACGACCCAAAACAAAACATCTAGGGGTCACCATATGGTCTTCAACACAGTGAGGAACCTCACACCATATAGTAACCCCTAAATGGCCCCGAAAGGTAAAAAAAAGGGAATAAATCAATGGAAACAAACCACATCCAAGAAATATATGTATGCTTAGCTGTAACATTTCGGGATATAACCAACACTCCTGCTTGTCTGTTGAATCAGTTGAAAGACCGACGTGATGTTGACTGATAGAATCCAGATAAGTACCTTTACTCTCGGGTATTACCAATGTCTGGGGAAGGCTATATATCGAGTAAATATGATGGATTTTTCCGGGTTTTAAAAGCTCAAGACCTGCCAGTTTGTGCACAAAGTGCTAAAAAAACAATATTCGATAGATAGTAGAGCGGTGAATTAAACAAAAGTCGCTTATTTAAAAAGTTTAAATGACCCAAATACCCTATTCGATTTCTCAGTCGTTTTGGATAGCTTGGTTATCATATTTTCAAAATATGTCTGTCGTAAAAATGAAATGTGGTAGAAACAATGTGATAATTGCAATTGAATTGCAGGACCCTTAACGGAATGTCGATACCCCAACTAATCTTTTTGGGCTTGTTACCTGATAAACGAAAAGTTATCTACAAATGGCATTATCACATGAAATAGAGATAATTGCTGAAACATTTTTCATGTTATAGATCATTCTTCGAATTTGTGTTCTATTTTTATAGAAGATTAGAAAATACCCATAAAATCCCCCAAAAATCATCATTTTTCTCGAATTTAACACAAAATAAACAATTACAATATGTAGTTATTGTTTTAAGTTAAACTGTATGCCCTATTTAACAAGTTCGATGGTAATTTTGTGTCAAAGCACGAACCAATTATGTTTTAAATGCATTTTAATTGTTTAAAATTAGAATATGGAATCCGTAAATATTTCGTAGTTAGTCCGTCAATCAGTCTATTATTAAATTAAGCGATCAAATTGTTTCTCAACATACTCCTTGATAGTTTTGCTGCTTTATGTTTAATTTTATTGATACAAAATACATTGAAGGCAAATCGTGCGTATTTTTTGGGATATATTTACGATTTAATGTTAGGGTGTGTTTGATTTGTATTGAGAAAGGTGTGTGTGATTAGTATTGTTAGTAGTTCGTTAAACTGAAAAGCCCCCACAGTCTAAATAAGTATATATAAAGCGCATTCTAACAGATACATGTCAGTAAGGAAGATAAGGTCGTTTTTACATCGGACGTTGACAAATATTTGTGATTGTTTATTTTATTTTATGTTGTTTTGCGATTTTTCCTCCTCGTTTTTTTGTTCTGTTCCTTCGCTTGTTTTTTGGGGTGATATTGCTTTTTTTCGTTTTGTTTTGTTTTTTTTTCTTCGTTTTTTTTTTCTTTTGCTTATTTTATGTTTTTTTTTTGTTTTTTTGTTTGTTATGTTTGATTTTTGTTTGTATATACAATAAGTGTTTTTAATATCAACTAGATAGCTACATCTTATAAGGTTGTTTACAAAAGATGTTTTAGATGCTGTATGATTTAAGAATATCGCTTGCAAAATTAAATGACCCGTCATTCTAAACTACTAAAAAGCTAGTCAACCATGATTTCGATTGAATATTAATTAGAAATTAAAAGTATGGACCAGATAAAACCTGATTGTATTGCATATGACTATGGTTTGCAAATCTGCATCAGACGACAAATTCAAAACAATTAAAGAAAAATGGCAGTGAGGGTAATAACAGAATTGCTAAAAAGAATTGTCAAGAGTCGAAATCAAAACAAAAAAATAAATAAAATAAATAAAAATGAAAAAAAAAGAACAGATTAGGTGCAAAAACAACAAAAATTGTGATTTCTTGTATGTCCGCTCATTCATTTTCATTTTTAAATTTTTTTTCAGCAAAATCATGCTTGCAATGAACAAAGGAAAGGTTCTAGATGTTGGACGGATTTGAGCTTGATCAAAACACTAAAAAAAAGTTAAGTTTGGTTCTGGGTGGTTATATCTACAATTACTATCCATTCAGTGCAATCAAATGAAAGAGATGATATAAAGAACATATAACCAATCCATTTGTAACTCCATATAGCCAACTAAGGACAGTGTTTTTGCACGACAAAATCCTTTGAAGAAACTAATACATGGAATTGCAAAACATATAATAATGACCATCTTTTGCTGACTGATGTTGACGATGAATGTCTCAATAGAAAACTAACAGGTACTTACACGAGACAATATTAAAGATCATGGATAACTTTCAAGAGTAAGAAATTCCTTCTTTTTACGAGTAAAATGTGTGTAAAATGCATTAGAACTTCTCACACTAGGGGAAGACTTCCAAATTCTTCCGAACAATACAACTGTTTTTCTGGGAAAAGGCCATTCACAATTTCGTTAAACAGTTAGTACAAAATGTAATATGAACAACACGTTATTTGAAATAAATTGTATATAATATAACAATGCGTATTTTAGTGTATTATTGTATTCCATATTTGGAATGTTTTCATTTTAATATTTTTAAGAGGGCTTCCATGAAAATTAGACAAGTTCAAAAAGTGAGTCATGCATTATCTCTAAATAAAACATTTTCTTATATATTTCCTTACTAATCGAAATATGGCGTGAATGCGATCACCATCTGTGTACAAACATAGCAAATATCTGTCGATTTTTGTTGTAAATCAACCAGTCAATCATTTTGTAGTTTTTTTTTTTTTTTAAAAGGGGGGAGTTTCTGCATTCACTATTTTTAAATAAGAAATAAAACAAAGGTTAAGTAATCGAGTAAGTTAAAACAAATAAATAAAACAGAGTAATATTTAGATTTTTAAAATTTAATTCATATACTTTGCGTGTTGTTTATAAATCCGACTTACAACATGCCAGGTTACGTGCTCACACATGTCTCTGACGAAATTTAGCGCTTACTAAATTTTGTTTTCGATTGTTTAGATTAAATTTGACTCATTTTGAATATCACAACCAGAAAAAAAAATTCGTGAGATGTATTTAAGCTTGAAACATAGCTCTTTATCATAATATCAAATGAACGTCAATTTATGTTATAAGTGACGTCACAAATTCTGAAGACATGTATATTTACATTTAAATTTGCTAAACAATATCTTAATTTCTATTGTATCAATTTTTATGCCTTGAAATGCTGAAAATCACAATATTATCCATTTTTTCATTTTTTTACTGATTGACCTTTGACCCCTTATTTACCCCCCTTTCTACCACATTTGATTTTTACGACAAACATTTTTGAAATGTACACATGACCGACATACACTCCAGCCCAAGTTACCTCAATGTTAAAAAGTCTCATTTTTTTCTAGAAGTTTTTTGGACGTGTTTTCCACATATGGTGCAATGTTAAACTACGTTCCCTGCTGGCGGCCATCTTAGAATTGATGTGGACCTACCAGACAAATTCTTTACTGGCAATCAACTATGGACAGTTGACACCAATAATGGTTCCAATTGGGCAAGTTGATTCAGTGGTTTAAATGGTCATTGAAAGCTCCACTATCCATTACAACCCATTTCAGACCACCCTTCAAAAATAATTTTGGCAGGGGTTTTCCTTATAATCCAAGTAATGCATATTGCTGAAATCAAAACATTCCAAGTCGCCCTTTTAAAAAAATCAACAGGGGTTCCCCTTATAATCTAGTTTATACATATTACTGAAATTGCGATGAAAAATATGTAGCAGAGTTCTTTTTTTTTACAACTCCACTATCAATCACAACCCATTTCAGACCAGCATTCAAAAATAATTTGGGTAGGGGCTTCCCTTAATATCTAGGCAATTCATATTTTAACTGGACAATGCAGAAGATTTCTAGAAATATTGGATACTTCTTCAAATAAAATTTATTACCCTTTTAAATTTGAATTTTCATTATATCCAATTTATAAGTAAATGGTACCACCCCCCCCCCCAAAAAAAAAAAAAAAGAGTGTTGGTGTAGATAATTAGAACTATTAAATGAATTGAACATGTTCTAATAATATAAAAAGTACTTTTATAGCTATTTTTGTTATCAAATAATACCAAACAAGTGATATTATATTTAATTTCTTAATTTAATTGAAATATATTATTGTAGTTTTAGAAGTTTTGACCTTGACCTCTGTCGCACAAACCTCAAAATCAATAGAGTTCCTCTTCCAATCATACTTCATGTTTATGCCAAGTTTCATTTCAATGTGTAACATGGTTCAGGAGATATTGTGTGGAAACGGATAAATTGCCAATTTTTTTTTAGTTTTATTTTTAGCAGATTGTGACCTTGACCTTTGTTGCACAAACCTAAAAATCAATAGCGTTCCGCCTCTTTTCACAAGTCATGCCTGTGCAAAGTTCAATTTAGATATGACATGTGGTTCTCAAGATGTCATGCAGAAACCAACAGTTGACGTCCAGACTCCCGGACACTCAAACACCATTAATCAATTTATAAGTACCACTTTGTCGTAACTCAGCTAAGAATGTAGTCCTTCACATACTGAGCATTGTTGCATTTGAATCTCAACCTCTGTTTCAAATCGTGTTTTGAAATATACGGCAAAATGTATTAAATTAAGAAAATTTGACCAATAAAGGGTAATAACTATTATATCTGTATTAAGATTTTCTTAAAAATTTTCAGGTGGGTAGATCTTGATATGCTGAACATTTTTGCAGTTTGAATTTGACCTCTATCTGTTATAGTTTCTTTGATAAAAAATAAAAAATATTTATATATTGAAAAATTTTCGGGAAAAAAGCAATAGGTAATCAGATTTTCAAAATTGCAGGGCAGGTAAATCTTGTCATGATGATCACTTTTATCCATGTCAGTTTTTTGATATATGTTACGTTTTTTGACTTATTTACCCCTATGTGCTATTTTTAGTGATGGCAGCCATGTTATTTGGTACTCGAACTCATCGGAAACAATTTTAAAACAGGATACCCTGGTGATGATTCAGGCCATGGTTCAGTTGTTTCAGAGTGGAAGGTTTTTGAAAAAGTTTACTACGGAAGACGTACGACGGACGCCAACTGATGGCAATAGCTCACCTTCGGGTCAGGTCAGGTGAGCTAAAAAGTAAGCTAGAATGCATAAAATAACATTAAATATTGCTAATATTGAGAAAAACAATTAAATATAATAAATAAACTAACTGAATAACAACTGAGGCCAATTGAGGGTACCGAAGAATCAAATAGTGATTAACTTCTTGCACATTTAATCAGTAATTACTTACTGAAAATAAGTTAATATAAGACAATTTTCACAGCATATTGTAAATGGATAATCAAAAAGAGGACTGATGATCAAATTATTATAGAAAAATACACCTGTGTACCACTTATTCACCAATAAACCCTCAATAATCAGTCAACAAAGATAAACACGAGAAAGCTCACAACTCTCGGGAAAGAAGTATGGCCATTTAGCCGTTCATGTCATTTTCAAAATACGTTCAAATATTGTTTAAATTTGTCTAAGGTGGTAAAGGCATTTTCCGGGAATAAATTAAAATGAGAGACTAAACACTTGTCTATTATTGAAAATATATATAAAAAATTATATGGTTAATGTCTTCAGAAGACAAATTTATTTATAATTAACCAACTGTTTCAATTAATTGATAATTTAAATATTGCAAGACAGGAACTGTTGTCCTAATCTATTAGCACAAACCCTTATATATACATTTTATAATTTAACTTTATTTATTGATGCTTTGCCTCTTGAGTAACATTACATTTAGACCACAGTGGTCGTTGTATTTGTTCTTTAGCTTCACCTTACTCATAAAGATCTCTGGTAATATAAATTGTGTATTGTGTATATTATAAATAATCACTGTAATCATTGAAATCATTGTATCTAAATTTATATTGATTGTTCAGCTCCTCCTATGTCGTCTTAATTGACAATTAAAAAATGTTTAATTTTGTTTTTTATTGTTTCATATGCCACACTTGTATGTTTGATGATATATTAGAAGTAGGACACGGCTGTAAATAGCCTTTTATGTCAATTATAGCCATTTTATTTTGTTTGGGGCAACGTTACTACACACAGGACATTAAGAACCAAAACCATTTATTATTGTAGGAGTGTGAATTAAATATTTGCCTTTTCAAAAGACATTTTGTTTAGTTCGGTTCTTGATGTCCTATACAACGAATTTTGACAAAACCTACTAAAATTGCATTCAAATGCAAAATCAGTGGCTGGCTGAAACTTTTACTTTTATCTTAAAGTATGAAAATGCATTTGAGATGATTTGTTTTATAAAGTATATAATAGATGACATGTTTAAATCCTTTTAGGAGAAATTTTATTGCGTTCGCAAAATTGGTATGATGAAGGAAATAAATTCAAGAGAAAATGGTCATATCTCTTTAAAAATCAGTAAACTAATTTACATCAGTACATGCACGTTTAGATATAAAAATATAACTAGGAACGCAATTCAGAAAGGATCAACTACCGTTCCATTTTTATACGCCCGTCTAATGACGGACGTATTATGGTAAACCGATGTCCGATTGTCCGTCCGTCCGTCCGTCTGTCCGTCCGTCTGTCCGTCTGTCCGTCCGTCTGTCCGTCTGTCCGTCCGTTTCATATGTCGCGCTCTAACTTGACAACCCTTTGGCCAATTCACTTCAAACTTTGTAGAGGTATTGGATAGGATGGCTTCACGATCTGTATACTTTTTCGTGAAATTTCCATTTTTCTTGCAAGAGTTATTGGACTTTATTCGTCAATTTTTTATGGAAATTTTTTACATGTCGCGCTCTAACTTGACAACCCTTTGGCCAATTCAGTTCAAACTTTGCAGAGGTATTGGATATGATGGCCTCACGATCTGTATACTTTTTCGTGAAATTTCCATTTTTCTTGCAAGAGTTATGGGACTTTATTCGTCAATTTTAAGGCAATTTTTTACATGTCGCGCTCTAACTTGACAACCCTTCGGCCAATTAAGTTCAAAATTTGTAGAGGTATTTGATATGACGGCTTCTTGATCTGTATACTTATTCGTGAAATTTCGATTTTTCTTGCAAGAGTTATGGGACTTTATTTGTTAATTTTAAGGCAATTTTTTACACGTCACGCTCTAACTTGACAACCCTTTGGCCAATTCACTTCAAACTTTGTAGAGGTATTTGATGTAATGACCTCACAATCTGTATACTTTTTCGTGAAATTTCGATTTTTCTTGCAAGAGTTATGGGATTTTGTTTTCAATTTTAATGCAATGTTTTTACATGTTGCGCTCTAACTGATAAGTACTTTGATCAGCTCACTTTAAACTTTGCAGATTAATTTCTTAAAGAGAAATCAAGCTTAATTAGGCAGTTACAGGTGCTTCTGAATTAATAGCCCTTACCTAAATCCCTCAAAGTTTTGAAGGGTGACGACGGGCGTATCATGCGACTTGGCGCAGCTGATTATTAATACAATTTATGAAGCAAGATAAGAAAAGGCATGTTATAATGTCCTATAAATTTGTTTGCTGGTTCAACACCTCTTTTTGTTGAGCATCTATTTGTGTTCAAAAATATTTTAGACGGATGATGTTATTTTGTTTATCTAAATAAGCTGTGATAAATTGTTTGTTGGAAAGCAAAGAATACGTATTATAAAGTATACATTATTCAGAAAAAATAAAGGGAAATGGAGTAAATGTACATGGGACAAAATCTCTATAAATACATGGTTTAAGATTAAGCAAATGGAACAACGCTTTCATGGATATTCTTCATTTTGAAGTCACTATGAGGCCTTCAACAAAGAGCAAACACTAATTGAGCGGAATTCAATTGCTAAATGTTGAACAACGCTCCAGCCATATATCAACTGTTTTATTTTTACATGGATGCAGGGTCGTAAACAAGCACAATATACCTGCTGTTATCATTCAAAATAGAAATAAGATTATCACTGTTTTGTATGGTTCCGTTTTGAATTTTTTTATGAAGTCTTGTTCGTAACAGAACATCAAAAGATCTGCAATGAGAGGTGCACAATTTGTACCCATGGGAATACCTATGACCAGTTGATAAATATTGTTGCCAAAACGAACAAAAATGTTGTCCAGCAAAAGATTGATTTCATAAATCATGTCATCACATGTCCTGGAACAATAATTATTGTATATAACATTGGAGAAGAATCCTAGTTTTTTGTTAGAACAAATGAACTGTAGACCAAGAAAAATTATAAGACCATTTAATGAGATGTCCCATTTTTTAAATCAACGTATGTGGAAGGGTAGTATAAAGTGTGGAAAAATCATAACTGTCGACGGATGAGACTGATCATTGAACAGAGTGTAGTTAATCTAAAACTTCAATTAAACATTTTTGAAATTATGGATTTCCTACATGTACGTTTGGGTTCTAGTGCTACTGATGCGGAATGAATTTCCGAAATGGCCATACAGCTCATTAAAATTATTGCAAATGGAGTTGACATATGTGTTATGGTCTCATGTTCATTTACTTTCTATCCTTCGTAAAATATTTAATACAGGAGTTTGTCTTTTAATGCAATGATGAGTTGGCAAAACAATTCCCCGTGTTTGAGATGTATGTTCTTTTTTTTAAAATATGGTGTACATAAACATAAAAATGTACCTGTACATGAAATTATATCTCATTTGCACACCTTTTTCCATTACTATTATCTAAATTTGTGTAATTTCTAAAGCCTCCCTCCATCGTAGTTTTGTTGTCCTTAGCTGTATTTGATATTAGTAATTATAAGGATTTCGATTGGTTTTATGCATTTTAAGCATATTTGAAATTATGGATTTCCTACGTTTAGGTTCTAGTGCTGCTGCTGAGGAATTAATTTCCAAAATGATCATTCAGCGCGTTACGATTATTGCAGATGGAGTTAACATATGTGTTGTGGTCTCATCTTCATTTACTCCATATCCTTTCGTAAAATATTGTAGGACATTTGGCTTGGGGTGTAAGTACAATTCTGTGAAACAACGGCAGTAGAATACCGAAGGAACAAAGGGGTGAAATTCACAAAAATCGAAGTCCAAAGACAGGGCAAAAACGAGAACACAGAAAACAATGACGTTGGACGCAAAAAAAAATGACGCCAGACAGACACAAGGCACAGAACCAGAAACCACAACATTCAGAACAAAGGCACTCACAGTGTGAACTCCAGTGAAACTGAGAGTGACATCAGGTGCTCCGGAAGGGTAAGCATGTCCTGCTCTGTTAACAGCACCCGTCACACTGTGGGTGATTCAATCCGGGAAAATGTCAAAGTCGGTAGTCAAATCCGGGAAGACGTGAATCTAGCTGAAAATGTCCACTTTCATTTGGGATACTGACACGTCATATCTTTCAATGATAGAAAAGAGACATTTGCCACTCACCTGACGGTTGCGATATGTCAAAAATTAAAAATAAGTCAAGAAGAACTCGATCAAGGCCTTTTATTTTAAAGATCCAATGTTACATCTTGCTGTTTCTAACTAAATTACTGTCAAAAAAAGAAAACAAAAACAAAACAAAAAAAAAACAAACAAAAAAAAAAACCCAAAAAACCAGCAAAAAAAAAAAACAACAAACAAACAAACAATAAAAAAAAACAAACAAACAAACAATAAAAAAAAACAAACAAACAACGGAATAAACGTTATATACGAATTGTTAAGAGAGGAAAAAAATATTAAACCAAATTTTGCTAGGCGAAACAAATATACCTTGACATAGTACTGTTAGTCGATGTATTAGCGAACTGGAATAAATATTAAGCAGAAATCTGACACAATGTCAAACGTAGCAGGTAGCAGATCTTAAAAATATTGTGACTTACCGGAAAATAATTGAAGTACAACGGCTACAAATAATGATTTCATTTTTTTGTATTTTTGTTTTTGACATACGCACAGATATCAAGTAAATGTACACTACACAATAAAAACTTTGAAATTTTAAATCCAAAACAAGAGTAACTAATTTTTTTCAATGGCAAGGATGACAATTACCCAACTTGTAAAATCATTCGTCATTCGTTATATAAAAATGATGAACATAAAGCAATAAAACCTCATTTAATTAATCATAACATTGTTCGCTTGTGCTTTAGTGTTTATTCATAGTGAAGAACACATTTAAAAATTATTTTGCAGCTCGTAAATATAAATTCTGAGGTACAAAGATTATTTTAAAAGAATCTATGCATTAAATGACACATTAAATCTTCATAGGACATTTTTGAATTTACATGTGATAGGGCGACATTTTATTTAAACACCTGAATAAAATGCAAACCCGATTGTCATTGCAACCAAATGTAACAAAAGATAAATATTCCGTTAAGATCTTTTTATTTTTACTTTATAGCTCTATCGGCCAAGGTGCCAATGAAACTTCTGCCATCACTCGACGTCCGTCCCCCGTGTGTCTGTTTATATATCCCTTTAAAATTTTTTTGAACATTTTTTTTACAGTCATCTATGCAAAAATGTCACATGATTCGCTGGTTGGCTGATAAATAATGCAAGATTTGAAAGGACAAACTGGAGATTCACAAACCCATGCGTAAACCTTTACGTCACTGAAGTGGTGTGGCTTGATATTTAAACTCGCATATTTATTTTTGGTTTTTTTTTTCGATTTTTTTTAAATTTTTTATTTTATTATTATTATTTTTTTTTTTTGATTTCTATGTAGTTTCCTTTAGTTTTTATATCTTTTTATATCTTTTATTTCTTAAGAATGCACATTTTTAACCCATTAGGGTTGAAGGCATGCATAAAAATATCAAAAACAAAATAAAACAACGTACTTGTAGACATAAATCAATTATTTTTTTTTCAATTCTCTACTTTTTATAAGAAATTAGTAGTCAGCATCATATTACTCATCTTCGTTAGCCAAGGATTACGTTCTGCTCCTCTCCTCTCTTGTTCCGCTCCTCTCCTCTCTAAAGAGGAGAGGAGCGGATCGTAACCCTTGGCTAGCGAAGATGCATATTACTTGGATATTTAAATGTTCCTTATATTCTTGGACATTCCCTGATAGCTAAAGATTTTTGTTTTGAAATAAAAAAGAAAGCAATGCTAATCAAATCGATCTGAAGCTTTCAGAAACTAATTGATGGAGTTTTAATGACAGAAAATGTAATTTATTATGTTCACGACGTTTTCATTGGTTCTTCCATGTTGCGGAATCATTTGGAAATTCATTCTAGAAATTTCAAGGGAACTGTATTTCTCAAAAACAAAAAATAGGCATAGGATTTGTATAACCCGGTAAGTTTGCCAGAATCTGACAGAGTTGCATGGACCTGTATTCAGTATTGATGTTCACATGAACTCCAAGAGTGAGACAGGACAATTGTCTCCTGATATGCATGCACCCTTCATGCGAAAAATGATATGCTAAAAGTTAAATCATAACCAGGAAGAAGACAAGGCCGATAGTTAAGATGAAGATACTCAATACTACTATATACTAGTAAGTAAGGGACCGACCATTTAACTGAAGAGGGGGGGGTTATGGTTTTTTTTCTGGACAGAAAATTTTTATTTGTTTCAAGTGCATCAACAAATTATTTTTTTTTTCAAAATAAACATTATTTTTTTGGGCGGAAAGCCTCCTTCAGAATTTTTTTTTTCATCATTTTGGCAGCAAAAATATTTTTTTCACATAAAATCAGATCCAAAAATTTTTTAAGAAAAAAAACATAGCCNCCCCCCCCCCCCCCCCCCTCAAGTTAAATGATCGGTCCCTAAGAAGATAACAATGTTGGTGACCTGCGTTATACGGACTTGAATAAATAAGCAGATATCTGACACAATGCCAAGCGAAGAAGATCTTAAATATTGTTACTTACTGGAAAATAATTGACGTATAACGGCTAAAAAATAATTTCATATTTTTTGTATTTGATATATACACAGATTTTTAATAAATGAACACCACACAATAAGAACTTTGAAATTTTAAATTCAAAACGAGACTAACTAACTGTGAGAATTATCAAACTTGTGAAATAATTTTTTATATAAAAAGCGATGTTTAATATATAGCAATAAAACCCATTTAATCAAACATTACATAGTTCCTTGTAATTAATTTGTAGTGTCTATTCAAAGTGAACACATGTAAAAATAATTTTGCAGCTCATACATTTACAATGATATCTTTAAATTATATATGAGAACCAATGCATTATCTCACACTCTGAAACATTGTAAGGAAATGCTTTATAGATATGTTACATTTTTAAAAGATACTGGCTAAAATGTACATATCTATTTACTGTCTCGAAATGTATTAAATTTAGATAATCTGTCAGAAAAGTCTTCTTCTTTTCCCTCATACCGTACTCAGTCAAAAGGGCCATATGAGTTTATTTCACCAGTTGACGTCAGTCGTTAATGTGTCTGTTTATAAGTCTTATGAAATGATTTTTCTAAACATATCTTCTGAAACAACACAGCCTACATCAACAACCCTTGAATCATTACCATGGTGTCTACTTTGAAAATGTGGATTCTAAACAACATGGGTATGGGTACTAAAAATATGGCCGATGTTATTATTAATAGAATTGGTGTTTGGAATTTAAGTAAAACAATGAAAATTATAAAAAAAAATCTAACAAAATTGAAACGATAAGCAGCAGACAATCGTATGATTATTTTTTAGTTATTGCTATTTCTAAAAATTCTGAAGAAAGTTTAGTTTTTGAGTGAATCCATACGACTTAACTATTAGATAAAACAAGCTTAGGAAACAGTATTAAAACATACCTTTTTATAAAAATGCAGTGTATTAAATGCTCTGTATCGAGTGTGAGTAAGAATATCTAAAATATTATAACATGCTAAAAAATGTTCAATATTTAAACCTTCACTGAAAGATAAGATAAATAGAAAATAATTATTTATGGAAGTAATAGCCATAAAATAAATCTCCTTTGTATTATATTAGCTTAGATATACGTTCATTTCCATTTCACATGTTTACTTGAAAAAAAAAATCCGAACAAAATAACAGAATTCAATCTCAGTACTGATAGACTCATAAGCAACCCGTAGTATTGTCGAAGTGATTACAAGTATTTATAATGTGCGGTTTAAAATATATCACATTATTTTACTGTGCAATTTTGCTGGTTGCTAAATTTCTCAATTCGTTTCTTTAATTGTCCTTTTTAGGTAGTCTTTTAGTATAGAATTTTTTAAAAAATTTTTTTCAGCTTAAACCTGAAAATTATTTATTTAAGATCTGCCATTATTTCATCAGCACTTATATGGAACTGGTAATTACCTTTTTGTACTTACAAAACTGTATACTAAACTGTGTCTGCACTGAAGAGTCAAATGAGTCGAAATGACCATCTGCAGCATTGACGGAACCAGTCTTGGAAAAAGGGACTTCAATAAGGTTAAGGATATAGGGTTATACTATTTTTGTCATTTCTTTTTCAGTTTTCCCTAAAAAATTCACCGAATTGAAAAAAAAAAAAAAAGAAAAATGGAGACTTAATCCTCTGACCCCCGTCCACCCACCCTTCTGGATCCGCCAATGTGTAAAAACTAATTTAAAGTACATGTTACTGATTCATTCAACTGTACTGGACGTTTCCACTGCTGGTGGACTGTAAGTGCCCGAGGGTATTATCTATTCCAGTACTTAGTACTTCTGTGCCTGCCTGAAAGCTGATTTTTATTTCGAAATTTTCAATATCTAATATTAATCCGGAATATCTCCATTTCGCATACCCAGTTCTTATCTGATTTTAGGTTTTGATTTACATTCCATTGTTTTTTTTTCTTTATATGCTTTACAAATGCTTGCATTTGGCATATGGTCTACAAAAATTTATAGCGCATTTATTGTAAAATTAAGTGTCGACACCCCTACCCGAATATAAAACAACTCATGTGTTTATTTGAAAGTCAGGTACACAAGCGACAAGAAATTTCATAATGATTATGGTAGGTACTTTTTGTTCTACTTGGCAAAACACTATAACTATTAATACTTACAATTTTCCTCATTTTAATGTAATATTTTATTCTTTCAGTATATCATTATTATTGAGTGTTCTCGATATCTTGATTGAAATGTAACCATGCAATGTGTGCTCGTTCCTTGAGATACTGGAATCTTTGAAAGAAAACTTTATGTAAGAAATCGATATTTCAACCAAAAATGGCCCCAAATTAGCCCCAAAAAGGAGAATTGTAACAATTGCATTTACTCCATATCCCTTCATTGTTTATCTAGCAGTCTGTCAAATCATGGTGACGATCGTAAAACTTCAATAGTTATAATTGCAACAGTGACTGAACACAACCTCGTTGTATAAGTTTTTTGACACATTAATTTCTCTTTGTTGACAAAATCGTTGCACAAGCTGTATGCACGACAATAGCGAGCAAATTGTAGAGGCCATACGTCGTATATGTTGGGATTTAAATGCTCAAAACAGAAGTTCAGTATTGGAAGGTCGAAATCATCACGCTTGTCTAAAGTTTTGTTTTCAGCCGTCTAGAGCTGTCAATATAGAGGCATAAGTTAAGATGTAATTCTGATAATGATGTATTATTGGTCACTTTCATTCAAGTTCATTGTGGTATATTACACGGAATTTATCCCTAAATTTAGGATTGTTTAATGTATAAAAAAAAACATCACTATTGTCTGCTGGAAAACTTGTCCTCCAAATTCTACAAAACTGTTAATAATCAAGATTTCCAGCATTGCGATAACATCTTCCTTTTTATTCCTTCTGTGTGAATCGTTGTGATGTTTAACAAAATAGACCCTATCTTTGCCTAGCACCAAATCTGGATATCTTTTTTTTTACAAGACTGATATATTTAATCCTGAAGTAATGACTTTAACTAATCGTTTTGACAGAGTAGTATAGAGCGTAGAAAATAAAAAGTTTTGACACTGTAGCAGTGGAAAATTCAGTTTAAGATAGATATTCTAATAATAGAAAGTCTTTTAAGTGTCTGAAAACCCATGACTGATTCACCCAACTTGTCGAGTATACTTGAATTTATCCTTTTATATCTTTAGACCATATTCTGCAGCAATAGCTTAAAGAGGGGCATTGGCAGACCCAGCAATGTATCTCTGTTAGTAAGGGTATTTCAAAGACTAAGGTACCTAGTAGAAACAAGGCAGTTTGTTGTTTTCTTCACTAAAATTCATACAAAAAGAAGACAATACTGTTTTGCGTGTTGCAAGTTTATAAGTGGGATTGCAAAATGAATTGTAATTACGCATGGCTTAAATGGCAGCCAATGAAATGTCTTTGCAGATAAATGTGAAGTTATTGTGTGCCTTGACAGCTGGTACAATTACATAATTGTCCATGGAGAAAGGGCAATTTTTTTTTCAACATCGGGATTTTCGAAAATGCTTTTTAAATCAACGCTAAAAGTTGTATTAAGACTCCTCATTCGTACTGATATTAATGACTCTATGAACAGTCATTTAACTTTGGCATTCTCTGTCTTTAGTCCATTATTTGGCATATTCTGCACTTGCTTCCATCAATATTGTCGTATTTCCATTTGATAGGTTGTGATTTAAGATATTTTGATCACGTAATTTCTTGTTGTTAACGGTGATGAGGTCCCCGTTTATGAAGTGACCAAGAGAAGCGTACTTCAATTAGGAGGAGAGACAAAAACAATAAGGTGGGTTAAATTTGAAGTTATCAATTAGAACATTCAACAATACCAGCTTGTCATTTAAGAACAAGTTGCAATTGATTTTGTTAAGGTATAAAATATCGTAGGAACTTCTTTGGCTTTAAAAATATGTGGTATCTTGACGGTTAGATGTCTATTATAAAGAATATTGCCAAGATTATTGACACCTAAGTCTTTGTTTGTGAATTTGAGTGGTGAGAATGATCGACGTTAAGCAGGTGCCTGCAGGTTTAAATTGTCTGCCATGGGCAATATCTTGGACAATTGCAGTTTGTGTTCATGTGACAGTGGATCTGTCTCGGAATTTGAAGACTATTAATTAAATGAATGTGTTTTTTCAATTGGATAAAGAGTTAAGCTTTTGCGTGTTTCATAAATACAAAGGGGACACTTATGTATGGAAGAAAACCAGTAATTGATATGTCGTGCAGATGTGGGGCAGTGTAATATCGATTCCTAAACAGAACTGACGGCGGTGGCATCCGTTCAAGATATAAAGCACATTGACAGTGTTGAACCCCAGGACCTGACCAACTTCCTGACCTTTGTATATTGTCGTTCCAACCATAGGGTATTGCGGTTTCAAGTTCCCTTTCTCTGTAAACGGTACGGTGTACTTAAAGTTGGGTTGTTCGTATGGTGATATACAAGGATTCTTACCTTCATGTTGATGATCGAACGGTCAGGTTGATTGGAGAGTGAGTGTAGACTTGACGAGTTTTGTTGTCTTGCATTTCATAGAAATTTTCAAACATTTTTTATTCACTCTATCCTAGGTTTTCTCCAATAAATATCAATCAGAGTGCACTTTCTACGCTATACGAGGTTTCGCGAAGTGCAATTCAAGTCACCATATGTTCTGGCAGTGTAATTTCCACCGGTTACATTGCTAGTAAAAGTTAGAACTGTCAGTAGAATGTCACAATCTTGACAATCTTTGGTACATTATTGTTGAAAGAAATCATTTTGATAATATTATTACATAAATTATAAATGTATGGGAAGATACAACCCTTCAGGCACCATTCAGAGTAGTACTATATTTCAACTGGCTGAAAGATACTTGTCTGGATTGCTACAGATCCCCGCAACATCGATTGCGCGGGAAATCTACTAGTATAGTGTGAAAATGCCATCCAGTGCTTTTTAATATATGAAATAATGGTTAAAACAAATTTTATACCAATCGCAGCTTCTTAAATCTATTGTATGTTTAGTTCTTCAATTTCAAAATTTTTAATGATTTTTTTTTTTAAATTGGAGGTATCAATATCATATACGTTTTCAATTATCAATATTTAGTGAAACAAGAAACCATTGTAGAATGACCGTGGAAATAAGTTTTCTATGTTCGACAAAATCAAAAGTCGCTTTAATGTCTGAAAACATGTATGCTTGTGCCCTGATACTTTTCCTGTGAAGTTCCTCGTTAGGAATTCACATAGTAAAGGTATTTTATTATAATGTCTCGATCGTCTCTACAGCAAATTATTTTTTTTTAATCAATACCATTTTCTGTGTTTTATTACTACTTCAGTCTGGAAAGAAGATGTTTAACTGAAATTCTTGTTGCTATATATACATGTATACCTTTCTGAATCCATCTTTCACCTTATTGCCCTTATCACAAACCATGCATTTTGACAGTTTTTGAGCTGATAAATTTATATGGAAGATAAAAGTCTAAACTCAAACAAGCTAACAAAAATATATTAGTTTTATCTGTTATGAGATACAATGTCTGATCACAAAATATATTTTCGTTGTCATTCAAAATATCTCAACACCTTTAATTGACGTTCTTTTTTTACTATATTTATTATATTAATTCCATTTATGTAAGTAGGTTTATGAATAAATGTGGATTTTGCCTGATGTACATTTACGCCATAACCCTTATTTATATATATTAAGTTCCCAACGGTATTAATATCAATCTAATCAAAATTAGATCTGCCAATCCATTCTTTCAGTCACTGCATGGAAGATCAAGCAACATCCAATTTTACTTTTAGTTATGTGAACTTTGACATCAACCAACCAGAATGTAGTCCTAATGATTTGGAAGATATTAAGCTTTATAACAGCCGATCATTTCGAGTGAATTATAATGGGATGTTATTAGATCTTCCATGTGAGTGTAAGGAACAATTGGTAGATATAATTTTGATTAAATTGTTTTAATATTAGAAACTTTAACTTTACACACAGCTGTAGGCGTGAAAAGGAAATACAGTTTTAATCTTTTTGAATTTTCAGGGAACAATATGTTATAGTAATGCAATTTGTCACTTTTTCAACCATTTGTTACGTTTATGGATTTTCAAATGTTTTGATTTGATCTGCACTGAAGAGACATAAGTTCTCGAAATGCGCATATGCCGAAAGTAAATTCACAGTTATGTGCATTTTTCAGGTCGATATATAGAGATTATTATATGGCATTTTTCATATCCTATCCCATATCATCACGAGACCTCCATCTTAGCCCGAGGGCCGAAGACCAGAGGGCTAATATGAGTCTAGGGATGATATGGGATATGATATGAAAAATGCCATATCATAAACTATTTATCATATACTTCAACAATTGGCCAGTTTTATTCAAGCTTCTTTATTTGATATACAATGAAATACTATAAAAACAAAATTATTCAACTGTAAAATGTGCGTAATTTAGGCAATGTCTTTTTTAACGGAATTTGTTTCAAAGGGAGCATTTTGGTTTCATTTTTGGACATCATATCATTGTAAATTTCATTGAAAACTAAGGAGTATCTCCCTCACGCAAAGCTCTGTCCTTAGCTGATTTTGGCTTTACATTTGGATCATATTTGGTATTTGTTCTCTATCAGTTTTTTTTAATATATTTGATTTTATGGTCTTCCAAACGTTTAGATTTTATCTGCACTGAAGAGACATAAGTTGTCGAAATGCGCATATGCAGAAAATAAATTCACAGTAACTTCGGTATTCAGTTATCTATAGTAACTTCGTTATTTTGTTTTTAGTATGTTAAACAAATTCAATGCAGACCACTGGCTATTTGCTTAAATGATACACTAAAATGTTCACTTATGAGTATAGCCAGGAAAAAAAAATTTTACGACCTCGTTTTTTTCTTTCGTGTGTAATTTACATTTCAACATCCTCTCTCTTGTTTGGTGTTTCTCATTCAACAGACAGAGTATTTTCAAACGGAAAAGACAGTTAATGGGATTTTATCTCCTACCATTAAATGTAAGCACATTTGTACCGTGAAAATTGTGAGTAAATTGCTTTGCAATATTTTTACAACAGATCATGCAAATGAGATTCTGGTTTCGTCATGGCTTATTCGTGTGTGTGTGATATTGGTAAAGGGTCCTGGAATAGCTGAAAATTGATTCAAGGTGAACTTCTTGCTAAATCTTTGCTAACATTGGTTAATTTTTTCTTCACAAAAACGACAAAAGTATTTTCATAACAACGCGGGTCATTAACTGGAACAACTACATACAAACTTGTGACGGGTTTTCACAAAAAAATCCGCAAAAATGTTGCTTGGTCCCAGCAAATAAATAAATTGATTTATAACTTGAGTCGGTAAAATTATACCGAAATATGTGAATCTTTGTTTATTCCATGAATTGGAAAATCATATTAAAGTCGCTATTTTGAAAAATCCATATTTTACCCCATGTAATACGGATTTCATATTACACCCCCTGAAGATATGACTGGCTTAATTCTTTCTTTATGACACATGCAAAAAGACACATATCTTGAGTAAGTATATGATAAAACATCGTATTCACCTATACAAAGGATATAATTGTATGAAAACAGTATTATTTTCTCTGTGTGACGTATTACTAAATGGCAATGTTTTCTCTATGTGGTATATAAAAGAGTAAAATAATTTACTGTATGTATTTACCTTTAGACATAAGTTGTCGAAATGGCAATATGCAGAAATGAAATTTGTATTAACATCGGTACATGTATTTTATTATTACAAATGCATTAATATAAATGGCATGTTAAGATGTTTCATGTGATACATTATTGAACTTTTGTCAACTTTTAAAAAATGCGTAGTTACTGTACATCTTGACAGATACAAACGAGTAATCGTATCTTTAAAAATAGTTTTCTGTATAATTACTAAATGTACAATGTATGCTTTGTAGCTACAATATTTGTTCTTAGACTAAATCATAACTAACTGCAATATAAAAGCAGTATGTAACAATAATTAAAAATGGGTTACTTTATAACACAGTGGACATATCAAAGGTAGAAATATATGTAGAATACGCTTGTATATTTTTATTACGTATAACTCTACTCGACATTTTAGTGCTTGATCATATTTAGACAGTTCTAGTTGCCCCGTTCAGCCACATAGCAAACTGACCACACATGAAGAAGTGGTGCTTTCCAATTTTTTGTTGAAGGTATTCTATTGTTTGTGAAACATCCACAGTTGTTGCGTCCATCCAGACAGCCAAAACGTTGTCAGATTTGATAAACACGTCCACCATAACTGCAAGTGCCTATAAAAATTGTGCTCACATGAAGTGAAGTGGAAATTATAACAGTCAAGAATCAACCAACTCAATAAACAGAAGAAATAAATACACCATTAAATATACCACGTACTAGTTTATTGCACAGAAATATGAGTATGTATGCTTTTTATTTTTCTTAGATATGGTGTACTTGTACATGAGATAATATCTCATGTGTACACTCTGTTCAATTATTATTATCTAAATTTATGTAAATTCTAAAACCGAAAGATAAACTCCCACCATCGTAGTTTTGTCCTTAGCTATATTTGATATTGCTGCTTATTCAGATTCTGTTTGGTTTTATCCATTTTAACATTTCTTGAAATTATGGATTTCCTTTGTTTGGGTTCTAGTGCTGCTGATGAGGAATAGATTTCCGAGGTGGCCATACGGCTCTTTAAGGTTATTACAGTTGGATGTGGCATATGTGTTGTGGTCTCATGTTCATTTACTCCATATCATTTCGTAAAATATTTAATACAGGAGTTTGTCTTTTATTGCAGTGTGGAGTTGGTAAAACAATTCCCCGTGGTAGAGATGTATGCTCTTTATTTTTCTTAGATATGGTGTACTTGTACATGAGATAATAGCTCATGTGTACACTCTGTTCAATTACTATTATTTAAATTTATGTAATTTCTAAAACCGAAAGATAAACTCCCACCATCGTAGTTTTGTCCTTAGCTATATTTGATATTACTGCTTATTCAGATTTTGTTTGGTTTTATCCATTTTAACATTTCTTGAAATTATGGATTTCCCTTGTTTGGGTTCTAGTGCTGATGATGAAGAATAGATTTCCGAGTTGGCCATACGGCTCATTAAGGTTATTACAGTTGGAGTTGGCATATGTGTTGTGGTCTCCTGTTCATTTACTCCATATCCTTTCGTAAAATATCTAAAACAAATAATTCAACGAGGCATTTGTTTGGAGTTGAGCAGATTTTATTGGAATGTAAACTGACCCTTAAAGATGGTCGCCTTTTGAATACATTGCGTGGTGTTTTAAAAATTCATTTTTATATTTTTTCATGCTTTTTTGTAGTCGTATAGTAAGTGAGAACCGAACCTTCATAACACTTGTTTTTGCATTATACTTGTGTGTGGTTTTCATGTCTTGTATATTACTAACAATGTTGATTACGCGTGATGTCATTTTAATAGTCATAATGCAGCAACACATAAAGTACATAAAGCTGAAGTAAGGATACTAACGATGATTGATATTAGTATTAAAATATAGCATTGCGATGAGGTCAATACATGGGTTTATAGAGCTGAATAGAGCATATTGACCGAGGACTATAATCAGGTCTATAAATCCATGGATTAACCAAAATTGCCAAGCTATGATTGTTTTATTATTTTGTGACATTATTTAAATTAGTATGCAACATTTGGCACATAGAATATATTGTAAAGTATGCGAGAACCGAGCCGACAGTCAACACAAAATGTCAAAAAGGACGTTTTCAATCTGACATTTCAAAATATTGAACGTTATGTTCTATTTATAGAAATACCAGGTTTACAAGTTATTTACAGAAAGTCGTGTGACGTCAAATAAACCAATCACATCGCACAAATATCATAAAATAATAATATATTGTATCGGTAAATACGAAATAATTAAATCCAGAACAAAAACTGCAATTGTCTTTAAAAGCATAATAAATCATTTCGTCTCAAAATAATGTCATTTCAATCACGCTGCAGTTCAATAATTTTCTAATTTGTTTTATAATTATTATCCCCCAATGCTTTATTATTTCCAACTTAACAAGAGGAGATGTTTGTGTATTTTTGTGTGTGGGTGTGTGTGTGTAAGTTTCATGCAAACATCTTTATCTGATTTCTTTACATCCCATATCAGAAGTTGACCCCACAAAT
This sequence comes from Modiolus philippinarum, assembly GCA_002080025.1. NCBI lineage: Eukaryota > Metazoa > Mollusca > Bivalvia > Mytilida > Modiolidae > Modiolus > Modiolus philippinarum. Next base: position 115,484 of record MJUU01039634.1, read on the forward strand.
TCTGGCCTCTTCTCTCGTGTTTGTTTATTTTAGATTTTGATTTTATTTCCTTTTTTAGTTTCGTTTTCTCCAGGTACGACAGCTATACAAATATTTTTATTCTGTCCAAAAACTTAAATATGTCCGCTATCTATTTTTTGTTAATAATTCTATTGTTTACATAAAGCAAGAATATCGATATAGTTTAAGAGATCATTCATATTGTCACTTTTTTCAGTCATTGCCTCTATTAAGGGGCTTACTTATGATTTTGTTTATACCTTGTATTTCTAAATCTATTTTATTTGATTCAGTGTTGTAGACTGAATGGAAAATTTATATTAAGAGTTTTATGAAAAACGTGTCAGGCACTATAATTTGACCTATAAAAACATCCATGAAGTAAAAAGTAGGAGTTATTTTGCAAAATTATTTAAAGCATTTAGCTGGAGACTCCCAGAGAAGTTCCGAACATAAGTTCAAAAATGTGACAAGTTAGCCACCTTAAACCCATAGAAAAATTTAGAAGAAGTCAGTATTCCGCCTTATTTATAAATTGTGTGTATATCAAAACCGATTCCAGTAGCTAAGTTTTTCGCTTAAATGATGTCTAATTCTAAATTAAATACTCTCCACATTTTTTCTATCTATAAAATGGCCAGCAAACATCCTTAATAAGTTGATTGCTTAAGATATAACTTGTGTTCCGTATCTGCTTTTATTATATACTGGATAATTAATGGGAACTCACCAGTGCAATATTTGCATTTGTCTCTTGAGGAAGGCAATGGATTGTCACAGTTTGTGGCAGGTGTACGACAATCAATGCTGGTCCCCTGCAGAGCTACATGTACGTAAACAATAATAATCTCCGTTTGGAAGAGTTGGTTTTACTTCACCTGGCCCAAACGTCTGACAATTTCCAGCTACAAATTAGGTACGTAAAATTTACGTATAATGTATTGGATTCGTTTACGTGGACGTTATGTGTTATGTATTTTTTTTTTAGATTTAGACCAAATTTGCTTTATTTCCTTCATATGAGGTAAAAAAGGGGCTCAATGATGCGTATACCCGCGCTCCTCTTTTCAGAATACTACTCTTTTCTCAACATTTTTAGATTAATACGAGTATAAAGAAAAATATGTACATGTATATTTGGTATTATTGTCAAAACCGTTTTTGTTCAGTAATTAAATTGAATCTGAACTTGCTTTGTCACCCAACCCTCTAAATATAACCTTTTATAAACTAAGACCAAACCATGACCTATTTCGCTACATTAAGTCAAAGGTGTAATTTTAGCACTTCATACTATCAATATTAGACATTCATACTATCTCAAGTGGCAGCAAAGCTAAAACAAGTTTTGACGGGTTATTCCTCGCAAGTCAAGTTTACACCAATATCGTTCCTTATCATAAACAGAGGCCAAATATGCTTCTTAAAGATATTCAGGTATTGAAAACAGAAGAAAATGTTGTTTTTTTTAAATACTACTTTGAATTAAACTCTAGATTCAACAAATAAATTTGAATCTAATATATTGTTTCAAATTGTATATGACATAGAATATTGACTGATTAAAAATGTATAACGGCAAATTATTACCAAAGAAAACAGTAAGAATTAGGGGTTATAACAAAATTACGAAACATAGTTATCAAGAGCCGAGAACTTTGAGACAAAAAGACTTGGTACAGGCATTTTTATTTTTAAATGATGCTGGGACAATAACCTACCAAACGTAGATTAACAGTTTTTGTTTCTATGTGAAAAATTTTATTTCAAAAGTATTTTTATATTTGATTATTACCTGTAACATAATATTTAGCCGCCGATAAAAAAAGAAAGGCTGTAATCTGTACTTTACATGGATAACGTCAGATACAACAAAATGATGTTAGGATAACAGCTAATAAAATCTGCAATAAAAACAAAAGACATTGCTATTGTACATTTGATCGTTAAAGTTTGCCATATCGATTTTGTGTTACGTATTCTCTAATTTATATCAAATTTAAACATCTCCTGATTGAAACAATCACCAACAAATCTGTTATGGTTTTTTCTCAGTTGGCGATTGGTCAATCGTGTAAATGTCTCGGGTCAGTTTCTGGAAATAAAGCGACCGGATTTTGATGAAATTAACACCTGAATGATTATCTAGCGAAATGGGTTTTGCATTTTTATGACGTAAATTACTTCATTGATAGGTAAAATGACATTTTTATTAATGGCGCAATGATATACATAGCAAAGATGGTAGCAACAACGAATGAAAGCATTGAAGAATGTGTGTTTTTTGTTAAGAATAATAATATGTAAATTTTGACATTGATTTCTGATATCGAGAATACCAATACATAGTTATCATAAATTATCAGATACATATGGTGAGACAACATTGCTGTTTGATTAAAGTCTAAACCAAACACTCAAATATGTTTTCATGGGGGCGGTATTTAAGTGATCATTGTGTCCGTCCAACCGGACGTTCGTTTTTCCGTTCACCATATATAAGGGTACTCACTTTGTGGCGACAACCCTTCATAGTCCTCTTGGTGAAATTCAACGAAACTTTCAGAGAATTGTCAGTGTCATTGTGCACCGGCTATTTAAAAATTAATTTGATTTGATTTTTTAATTGTTTTTACTTCTGGGATCAAATTGTGAACGGGGTATATATAAGTGAGCTTGGCTCAAAGTTTTTCTAGTTTTTAATTTGTATAGATAGAAACATAACTGTGTGATATAGAAATTGACAAGTCAGATATATGTTCAGTTTTTGTTTCTTTGCCTTCCAAAATTCTATGGCCGTCTCCACGACATCATTGATTGATATAAAATGTCTCTAGACATCTTCATATAGACCCACGTCTACCTGGATTTGACATTACCTATTTTGACCTTTACCCTGGATTTATCCACTGACAGTATAATGGGTGCTGTATACAGAGCAGGACAAGCTCACCCTTCCAGAGCACCTGTTGTCACTTTTTTATTAGTTCACACTATCAGTGCTTTAGTTACATGTATGAGAAATGGATTTGTGGTATTCGTGTGCTCTTTGAGTAAGAAGTGTCTTTAGTCTTCTGGCGTTCTCGTTCTGCCATGTCTTTGGACTTTTACTATGCAATCTTGTTTTTTTCTTTCGGTATTCTACGGCAGTTGTTTATTACTTAACTTGTACTTCCACTTTCATTTGCAGTATCTTACTAAAATTATTCTGGAATGTAGTCAAAAAATTAAAATACACATGGCATAATTGTAACCCTAAGTGGAACAAGTATATGCAAAACTCTACGAGAACGCTGCGTTGTCTCTTAACATTTTTATATACACTTTTGGTCATAAATATGGAATATTTGCATTTTCTGAGCCAAAATGTGACGTTTAGAAGCACACAAGTGTGTGGATGAAAGTCTAATATTTTGGTTTAAACATTGTTTTCTAAATGTGAATAACGAAAGTCTCTGATTATACGAATCTCTCAGACCACTCCTTAAACCCGTTCGGAAACCTAATTTTTAGTGAAAATGGGATAAATGAAATATTGGGTGTACAAAAAAATGCAATTTTTGAAGTCCATCGTGCACACGAAGAATTTAAGTGATAATTTCAGCGATTTTTTAAGGATAATTTGATTTTTTGAAAACAAACGGCACTTAAGTATCTCAAGCTTTCTCATCAAACAATATTCGACATTTATGACCAAGAGTATACTTACAGACATGATTTTATTCTGCCAAGTTTTCTTACAATTGGCTCGATGAATGCCCTGTGGTTGTTTTAATGTTGTTGTCGTCTTCTATCGTCTTTTTGTCGGGCAGTGGATGACAGCGATTGTAAGAACACTTTGCCAGTTAAGTTTATGTTTGTTGACGATCCCGCAGCCATGGATCATTAGGTAAAAAACATGGATGTAGCGTTGCTCGACAATTAGCAATGAATTCCGCTCAAACCGGTGCTAGGGGCCGTCTTGAACTTGCTATGAGGTATGAGTAAAGCTCATTGTTGAAGGCCTCATGGTGACGTCAAGATTAAGAACAACAATGAAAGCGTTGTTCCATTGCTTATTATTACCATTATTTTGTAGAGACTTTGTCTCATTTGCATTTACTCCATATCCCTTCATTGTAAATACAAATTTGTACATCAATATATAACAGTATTATTATTTTAATTTTATAAAGCGTTCATGGGACAGTATTTCCACTATATTAAAATAAGTATATTAATTATAAGAGATGGAATAAGGAAAAGACAAATTTGATTGCCACTGTAACACAACAATATAGTCGGCAGGCAAATGAGGCCTTGCAGGCACTCGGATACACTTTACCGAAAAAGGTTCATCAACGGGGGCTTGAAATTTCCCCATTCAATTGTATGTTCTGGGTTTGAGCACGCCTTCAGATCAATGGGTTGTATACCAAAAAAGGAAATTTCTCAGATTTGACCTATTCAAAATGGCGTGTTACATACAAGCTGAAGAAGGCATTCTAGACATTCTAACTGAATATTGAGTGGTACCCTATACGGAAAAGACGTGTAAAGTATATGCTATTCTGACTTAAAACAATACTTACAATTTTCAGAAGCAGTCTGTCTGTTGTAATGGAAAATGCTACAGAACTGTATATATAATAATATAGATTACATAATGATAATTTATAAGACGTTAATTAGAGAAGAAAAAACACATTTCACACTGGCATGTTATGTAACTGCTTCAGAATCAGCATATTTTATAAATTATTTTGTTCGTTGTACACCAAAAAACTTTTGAGGGTTACAAATTGTACAGCTACATTTGTAGAGCGGTTTTCCAACCTAATGAATGTTTAAATTTCAAATTAGATTGAAATTTCAAATTCTTTCCAATACGATTTAGAAATTGTAAATACTTTGTAATCAGGAATGATTAAAAAAACATACGGATTACTGAACTTACTGTAACGATGACCATTTCGACAACGTATGTCTCGTCAGTGCGGAACAAATCAAAACATTAGAAGGACCATTAACCAAAAGACGTGTAAAAGCTGACAGAAAATTATAAGGAGCACGTCAAGGTTTAGAACATGTTGCTTCTACACTTAAGAGTTATCTGAACTCCGTGTAAACATGAAATTCATCCTTGTTGGTCAATGATCAAGCAATGATCAAGGTACTAGTTTGAATTGAGTAACAGCAAGAAATGTGCATATATTAAGAACATTCGCAATGCAATTCGAAAATGATTTAAATCTTTTTGCACATATTTTTTATTGAATTAAAATATATCTTCAAATATCTAGCAACACAAAACAATACATTTTCAGTAAATGTAAATTATTCAGATGACCATTTCAATTATTTATGCTTATTAGTAGCAAATTAGATTGATACGTATCAAACAGAATCAAAATAATTGAACGATTGTGTCTACTTATTCATTAAATGCTGATAGAGAACGAGTAGTGTTTAATAATCAAAAAGGGATTCACGATTTGTCATCATTGAAGCTTAACTAAAATGTTGGAAATAATATAATACAAGTGTTCCACTGTGTTAAAATTGTAGATTTTGTGCCCCTGTTATCATTGAGAAAAGAAAAAAAAAACAAACAAAATATTGGACCATCATCCAAGTTCTGACAATTTGGATGGTAAATGCCCTCGGGACCAATCGTACACCAGTAGAGGCATCGGGCCGGGCCAGTGGAATAAATAAGACTGTAAATTTGAGTTTCTACAGTCGTTCATTTCTTGTTTCTTGCGTGCAGATGAAATCAAAACATTTCAAATTCCATAATCCAAATATGTGTTAAAGCTGAGCCTGGACTGTATCTAAATGAAAAATCAAATTCAGCATATTCAGCTTGGTACAGAGCTATGCACGCCGGACGTAATCTCTAGTCTGAAATATTTTTCTAAAAATTTGATACTGCAAGTTTAAAACAAAAAGTGGCTTTTGAACCAGCAATGAAGGACTGACTATTCAGCTGATGAGAAAAAAACAGAAAATTAAAAGATCTTAGAAAGAGTACTCCTACAATCTGATTGAAATTTCAACTGTAAAGTTTCCGTTCATCATATGAAGCATTCATTGCACTGACAAGTTCGCGGGTATTTTATTTCGCGGAATCGTCTTTAAACTTTTAATTTTTATTGATAATTACGCATATTTATAAGTATTCGTGGGAATTTTTTTTTTTTTCGTTTTTCGCGGAAAAGTGTTCATCGCGAAATTCGTGAAATTGTGTACATCGCGAAAATAATTACAATTACAGTATGTAAATGGGTAATACAATACATTTAAATGTGTAAATATATTTTTACTGTTATAGTGTATCGATTAAAACTGACGAAGAAACTCTTTTCAGAAATGAATTTCCAAAAGACGCTAAAGTAATTCACGAAAAAAAATTATATAAATCATATTTTAACACATTTGAATAGTTACAGGCCTTGAAGACAACTTGTAAGATTATGTTAATTAAAGAATAATAAAAATAACTAAACAGTGTTACATGTAGTGTATCAAGAGATATCCCCAATCTCCATTAAGACGCATAACACTGCATCTAATAATTGCAGAGTGTGAATGTAGTAAATGGCAATTCTAATTTCTAAACTGGGGAAATTGGGATATCATGATTTGTGGCACGATGAATCTGGATCCCACTGACTACCTTGATAGAACTCGGTTGCTTGCAAATAGGCTACTTAAGGAAAGATACAAATGTATGTCATCACTACAGAAGTTTTACGGTCGACATCACGATGACTGCTATATTTTTTGACAATTTATTTCTCTTCAGTGCAGATAAAATCTTATCTTTGGGGAGATCATTAACTCAAAGATGTTAAAAAAATGAAAGAGAACAAATAACCAATATGATCTAAATGTAAAGCCAAAATCAGCTAAGGATAGAGCTTCGCATGAGGGAGATCCTCCTTAATTTCAACAAAATTTACAAAAATTTATATATTGCAAGATTTCAAAAGAGTCGGCTTTTCGGTCAGCACCGAAGTACTGACTACCGGACTGGTGAATACCCCCGGTGACCAACAGAAATGAATTGGTCTATGAGGTAAAATTAAAATTTCTTTATTAATTAACAAAATTTTGCTTAACTGGAGATATATTTATAAACTACAATAATTCTATCTTTCTACTGAATAGGGGTAATAACAAACTTACCGAACAGAAATGTCAAGAGCCGAAGTCAATGAGAAAAAGACAAATCAGGTGGAAATCACCGGAAAATGAAGACAGCATTGGTCCTGACAATTTACAGACATTTCAAAGAAATGATGAGTTAAACCGGTCTAATAGAGCGTCACACCTCCCCTTTCACTGCGGTAGTGTCCGGTAGCAACTCAATAGCAATTGATACTGAAAGATCGTAGACAGTTAATAGAAATAATCATCCCAGTACTAAGTAAAAAAAACATCTTCAATCAGAGTTTTTTTCAACAATGGATTGATATCTTTTAAGAACTTTTAAACGTTCGGATGTGACGGATGTTTTTAGCCGTGAGTTTTTAGAAAAGAATTATTTATTTTATTTTGATAAACAATTTTTAGAAGCTATAAGTAAGGATTTTTATTTTTGAAATACGAACCCTGGATCATTTTATAAGTATGTATTAATATGTCTGAAGGTTCGGTTTATTCATCTTAATGAAGTTTGAAAAACACTTTAAAAGTCTCTTTTTTTTCTTTATCTTGTATGTTGAACACCTTGATACTTTATTTATTCTATTATTAACATAGGTCAAGACTCTTCCCGTCCTAATTCAGACTACTCAAGCCGGGTCCAGACATGTCAAGGACAGGTCTAGACTTTTTCAGTACAGGTTAATGCTTGTTAAGATAGTTAAGACTTTTTCTGTACAAGTCGAGACTGGTCGAGAAAGGCCGAGACTGTCGAGACTGGCCAAGACTGGTCGAAACTTGTTCTGAATCAGTAAATTTCAGACTGAATCAGACTTTTTTAGTATTTTTTTTTTTTTTTTTTTTTTTTTTTCATAGATTTTTTCTTTGTATTTATGTCCAACCTGCTTCAATTAGATTTTCTTGCCTTTGTAGTCAATTATTTTGATTTAGTGAAACTTTGGTATGAAATATTTTGTATCAAGGAAATTCTGTATCTCTTACTACAAGAACATGAAACTTTTTCTGTCTAACATC